>JABUQX010079431.1:7500-26021 GCA_015478945.1 Trachelipus rathkii
ATGACCTCGAGCAGTTGGTGCATCTTCCCACTCTTATTCCTAATCGTCTTGGAGATGAACCTAACATTCTAAACCTTTTCTTCCAGTCTTTCTTCTTACTCTGTTAAACTCTTTCCTCCTTTGGGATCCTCTAATCATTTTTTATCTTTCTATCCTATTCTATCTTTCCAAGTCCTTGGCAGGAAAGACCACGCATAGGGCGAGGAAACATTTTCGGCAATTTGGTGCCGCAAATTGGTCGGACTTGCGATCGTAGTTTATCTAACTTCCCGTTGAATGACTACTGCTTTGGTGGAAGGGGTCTTTCGATATACAGAGCGCATAACCGAGGTGATTCTTTCTGTCAAGGAGCCGTACATTTCATATTTTTTTTCTCTTCATCTAAGACTAGCATTCCTTGTATTAACTCTGATTGTTCTCGTTTTATTCGCCGCAAGGATGCTACCATCATGAATTACCGTAGTCTTCAAGCTCCAGAAACTCATGTAACTTATATTTCATCATTCGTGTAAAATCTATTCCCAGTATAATAATTAAAAAATGATATACAAGTACAATTGTGTATCTACATTAGCCTTGCCTGAATTTGTTGGTTTCAAAGAATTTTTGCTCTTTGAATAAGATCTTGATAGCCCGTAGATAACTCAGCCTCGTGGCTTTTGTAACCTAGCACTTAAAAATCTTAGTTAGGGTAAATTTGATTGGTGAGAAGGTAAAGAGAATAGAGATAGGTTGATAGTAAAAATATTTGAAAAGAAATGAAGAAGTAAGACAATTTACCTCTATACCCTTTTACATTTTGATTATTAAATTTTTGATTTCACAAGCACGACTAACTAGGACCACTATTGAATTTTTGAAGTGAGTCACAGTTGTGATAAAACCGCATTGTAATTTTTTAGTAAAATTAAGTGAAAAATGGATACCACATGTAGACAAAAATATAAATTCCGCTAAAACTAATAATAGAAGATACCATACTGGTATAAGAAAATATATAACTAATAGTTTTTATATCCTAAATAAAATACTAAAATAAGCAAAATAGAAGAGATATATGTGGAAGTATATAATAGTTTTTATACCAGCGATACAGAAATCTTTTTCTCCGTAGAAAATGCAGCAATCTTTCTGGACCCACTTCCTCACGAACCTTTCTAGGATTTTACCAAAATGAAATCGATTCTAACTCTGCTTCTATCTCTTTCTCACCTCTAGTATTGTATCTCATTAATTAAATTCAGATGTGAAAAAAAATGTGACGAATTGCAAAAAATTCTCAAATTAATCAATCCGGGAAATTTACTGCATGTAAGTTTACTAATTCTAAACTTTGTTCATGTCACTGACAAGTATGCCATCACAGTATGTATGCCATAGTATAGCCATTTTCGTTTTTGCATTTGTGCCTACGAAACGTAAGAAATGCTCGAGTTTGCGTTCGTTTTTGTCAAACGGAACAAAATCGTAAAAAATGCTCACCTAACGTAAGGAATATCCTTAATTCTGTAAGGTTGCTATTTCCCATGCTTGCCGAATAAGCACGTTCTTACGAAATAATGTAAGCAAGCAAGATGGCGGCGTGGTAGGCGTTTAAATTGATGAATGTTTCATTCAATAAAATTAGCTTTAAATCTAATTTCTTCCAAATCGATAAACTCCATCACAATAGCTAATCAATTATTTGTAATATAAACCATTTGTTTTTGTTTTTTTTTTGTTTATTCCAAAAGCACGTGCTCCATCACAACAGCTGATTCCAATTGTTTGTAAACAAACGTAACTTTTAAGAGAAATCGCAGTCGTTTATGCACGAAATTCGTGCTAAAACTGGTAAGCATTTCTTAACTAGCGTAAGCACAAATGACAAAAGCGAAAACGGTCTATGCTGTCTGCCACAGTCTGCGAAAAAGTTATGCATGATAAAATAGGATCTATAGGTTATTTATTATTAAAGTTTATTCGTAATATTACAAATCTGCAGCTTTAATAATAATAATAGGCTGTTTGATGTGGTGCATATTAAAGATATGGGCATGAAATTAAATTCTGTAGGCATTAGATTCGTGGACCTAGGAATTTCCTTTTAGCCATATAGGCCTGCCTGTAATGGTGATTCATAATTCTGGAAATTCTCCAAACCATAATCGGGACTTTCCCAGTTGGAAGGATATTACCATAATATTACCATGGCCTAAATCTCTTAGAATGTAACCACATCAAAAAAAATTTCGCAGTTCATTCTAAAAATCATTCTACCTACAGTTATAGTCTAAAATGCAAACGTCCAATTTAATTAGGCCTTACAAAATATTAAAAGTATAGAGACAGTAAGAAACCACATGGATCTATTGAGACTGTCCCAGTCAACTAGAGTAACAAAGTGCTCATGCAAAACCCACACAACACCTTAGGGCTTGTCAATAACTTGTATAGAAGTAAACCAATTAGGCTATTACCAAAAGCAAAACCTATAGAAAAAGTGCATGCTAGCCACAGTACAGGTTTTGGTAATTGTGGAGTTCTTTCTACTCTGAATCATCAAATCTATAAATATTTAATTTAAAAAAATGGTTTTTAAAAATTATTATTTTTAAAAAGTTTTTTTGGTATTGTTCAGAAAAGGGTAATCCTATCAGTTATCGATTATTTTTTCTGATCGTAATTTTTTGGTTATTTTTGTTACCCATATATATAAATATTTTGTTTGAAAACGTAAGGAAAACTTTGGCTTCAGTTACGTTTACTTAAAATATTTTTAAAAAGATGAAATTTTTATAATTATATATTAACTTAAATGTTTTATTTAAGTTAAAGAGTAACAAATATGTTTGGTTACAAATTTTGCATTTGTTTGTAAATGTAAATTTGAAAGAAAAATTTTTGGTAATAGTCTTGCAGAGATGAATGAGTTTTATGTAATTATTGTATTGAAACTATAAACTTTTAATTTATAAAAATGGTATCAAAAAATTCTTTAAAGTTTTTTTTTTTACCAATTAGCATATATTTTGTATGTATATTTTCAATTGGCAGGTTTTTAGTTATAGTAGTTATAAATGTTAGACTGCAGGTGTGACCATAACTTAGTCATTAATGCATGTGGATGGTTTGGGTATCATGTATAGCTATATCATTATTTTTGACTAAGCCAAATTGGTGGATTTTTAGTTACAGTAATTTGACAAGCTCTAGGGTGCTTTGTGGATTTGCATGAGCATGTTTCGTTAGTGGGTTGACTGGGACAGTCTCGACAGGCCCATGTGGCTTCTTACTGTCTCTATATTCTTAATGTCTTAATAAAAATATAAAAAATTAGGCTCTGAAAAAAAAGTTGGCTAATTTTGGAGTTTGGAAGGGATAATACTATCAATGTGTTTTTTTCCTGATTTCTTCTGATTATTTATATATCAATATAAATAATTTTCTTTTGATAATTTTTTTTACGATTATCAACGAATCAATTGAATATACTAAATGTTAATTAAATAAAAAAAATGTTAAATAATTATTTAACATACGAAAGAATATAAAAAAATTTAAATGCTCTGAAAAAAAAAAAAATATATATATATAAATATATATATATATTAATTTAATTATATATATTATATATATATATAATATATTATATATATATTATATATATAATATATAAATAAAGCATATATTATATATAAATTGATCTATATAAACGTAAACTTTTACAGCAATGTATATCTATATAGGTTAAGCTAAGGCCAACAGTATCAATGTCCATATAGGTTAGGCCTTGGTTTACAAACCTATTAGTTCATGTTATGATAAGTTTTGTTAAGTATACATTTATTAAATGTATGTATACTTAACTAATCTTAATGTAACCTGAACTATTATAGCAGATTATGGGAGGTTGATTCAGAAGATGAAAGCTAGTGGAAGAAGGTTCATGATTTCTGGAATTTTACCTAGGTTAAGTGCAGGTCAGGAATGGGGAAGTAGGGCTTTAGGTGTAAATGAAAGGGTTAGGAAATTGTTTTTCAGAAAATATTAGGTTTTTGGATTTGTGGAGAGAATTTCTGGATAAAGATCTTTTTGCAGTCATAAAGGTGTTGCACTTTTCAGTACCAGTTTGGAGACTTGTTTATCAAAAAACTAGATAAATTTGGGGATGATTGAAAAAATCTGGATATAAATAATCGCAATGGTAACTGTAATAGTGATGAGATAAATAAAACTAGTGTTGTTACAGGTTCAAATAATGATGATAGCAATAAAAATAACCATTTTGAATTTCAAATGCTTCTACACTAATGCTCATAGCCTTTGAAATAAAAAAGATGAGCTGATTAGTTATACCATAAATGAGATCTAGACATTATTTGCATTACTGAAGCATGGGTTAAGAAGTATATAGAGACTCCTTTCAGGAATATGAAATAGACGAATATTCGCTTTATTTATACCAGCGTAGAGGAAAGAAGGGTGGTGGTGTGGCGCTTTATGTTTAAAGCAATATTCAATCAGTATTAATGACTGACTAAAACTAATCATGATGTTGAATCTGTGTGGGTTGATATCTTTATGTACAATAAATCCTATAGAATATGGGCATTTTATAGACCTAGCCAGAGTCAAGAATTAGACGTGGAAATTGTGAAAGAAATTGAGATAGCATGCCACAGTAAAGAAAAAGGTATAGTCATAATGGGTGTTAATTTTCCTGGCATTCAATGGGATTTCTTGTCTAATATGGACCATAGTAGTTCTGTATTTATAAATTGCATACTAGATAACTTTTTGAGTCAGATGGTCCATGAACCTATGAGACATGATGTGCTGCTAGACTTAATATTAACTAACGATGAAAGTATGGTGGATGAGGTTAGAGTTAAGGAGAATTTAGGAATTAGTGACCATAATATAATTAGATTTAACATGAATGTGATATCTGGGCCCAAATTGCAATTAATAAGGTAATAGTATTTTAGATTTCCAAAATGGCTTTTTACCCAAATTTTTGATTCCAAACCCAATAGAATACCGAAGGAGGGAAATTTAAAGATCAAAACTCTTTTATCATGTGGGAATTATTTTAAGAAAATTTTGATGAATATTGAGTCAGTATATTTTAAAGATAAACCCATTAGAGTGGTGAAGAGAAAACCTGTTTGGTGGAATAGAGAGATGAGAGAAAATCAACAAAAAGTGCAAATGTTTTAAAATATTCAAGGGTAGTAATGGGGAGGATGATTTAGAAAAGTACATATAAGAAAAATAGGAATGAACTTAACCAGTTAATAAGAAAGGCAAACCAGAGCTGTATTTAATATAGCTGAAAAGAGTTAAAGTAAGTTATTAGTTTGTTTGTAGCTTTTATTAAATTTCAAGCAGAAGAGGAACCAATTGTCAATAAATTCATAGAAAATTAGTGAGTTTTAGATAAGGAGTTGTCCAAACCTTTCATTCTTATGTGCTTTTCAATGTACTGAAGAAAGAATTGAATGATAGTTTAGAGACTAATAGTTCTAGTTTGCATGTAATAAACATACTTACAGAATTTGAATTTGAGGTAAAAGACATTAAATCTTTACTGTACCATATTGAAACGAGTAAAGCTGCGGTCCTGATGGTATATTGGTAGAATTCTGAAGGAGGTGTAGTAGTACAGCATTAAAAGGCACTGTATTTGATTTTTATGTGAATTATAACATTTGTGAGGTCACCAGAAGACTGGAAACAGCAATATTTTATGCCTATTTATAAGGAAGGTAGTTTAGGAAGATTTGGGAAATTATAGCATAGCTTAATTTCTCTGGTTATAAAAAGTTTGGAAAAGTTTAACTGAAAGTTCATATAGGAAATATTTGAAGATAATTCAAGATTGATTGATGACTACCCTGCATGGTTTTAGAAAGATAGGTCATGTCAGACAACCTTTTTAGAATGTTATACATTACTGACTGCATTGACAGAGGAGACCCAGTTTATATTATATATTTAGACTCAGGAAAAGCTTTTTTGATAAGTTCCCAATTAGGCTGATGAAGAGTGTTTTATTTCAATGTAGATAGGTGGTAAGGTACATGGTTGATTAAAGAGTGGTTGTGGAATAGAAAAGTGTTTACAACTAAATGGCATAGTCATCATGGGAAATAGTGAAAGTGGTGTCCCATAGGGTTCTGTGCTAGGGCACAGTGTTCTCATATATAGTAAATGATTTAGAATTGCCTAATTAGTTTACGTTTTGCAGATGAATACCAAAGTGGCTACCTCGATAAGGAATATAATGAGGAATGTATAAAGATTTAAAATGATCTTGATAAACTTCTTGGGTGAGCAGATTAATGGCAAATGAATTTTGATTGTAAAAAGTTCTTCACCTATTTTACCCAAAGTTTTAACTACAATGTGAATGGGAATTGATTTGAGTCTTTGGTCCAAGAAAAAGATTTAGGTGTAATTATAAGCAGTAATTTGAAAGTAGCTAATCAGTGTTTGGAAGCAAGGAATAAAGTTAAGATGATAGGTATAATAAATCACAATGTTGTTTACAAGAGCAAGGAAGTTAAACTATATAATAGCTGTGTTAGGCCAGTATTAAAGTATTGTGCATAAGTTTGGACCCCTTATTTAAGGAAAAACAAAGATATGCTATCTAGGGAGAGTGCAACATAGAGCAACAAGAATGATTTCTGGGTTTGAGGGCAAGAGCTATGAGGAGAGGCTGGAGGAGTTAGAAATGTTTTCTGTGGAAAGGCCATTTCTCAGAGGGGAAATGATACAAGACTACAAAATTTTTTCTTCTATTGATAATACAGAGACCAATAAATTCTTCATAGTAGACCAGGTTGCACAGTAAAAAAATTAAGGAGGAGGCATGCCATCTTGATATAAGAAAGCATTCATTCAGTAATAGGGTTAATTTTTTGGAATGGTTTGCCACAGGAGATTGTTGAGTGCGGCTCAATTGCAATATTTAAGAAAGGAACGGATAGGTGTATGGATGGTTTGGAAATCATGTAGTACAGTATATATATATTGGCTAAGCCAAATTGAGAGGTTTTTAGTTACAGTAGTTTTAAGGTTTTTGGCTAAGCCAAATTGGGAACGTTTTTAGTTACATTACTTTTAAGGTTAAACTGCATGTTATGACAGTAACAAAGTTATTAAAGCTTGTAGTGTGGTTAGCATGCACTTTAGCTATAGTTTTTTTTTTTAGTTGTAGACCTTGTGTATACTAAAAGTTATTGACAAAGCCCTAGAGTGCTTTGTGGATTTGCATGAGTATGCTTGGTGATTGGTTCTATTGGGTTGACTGGGACAGTCTCCATCAGCCCGTGTGGCTCCTTAGTGTTTCTATAGACTATATATATTTCTAATATTCTAATTCCAGATTGTCTTTTAGATCTTCTTCTTATCTGCTTCAGCTCACTTTTTTTTCTCCTATAAGTTTCCAATTCTATTATACTGTTACTATCTTTGAATCTACGCTTATCCCTAATTTTATCTCTTTGTCTTCCAACTCCATCAATTGAGCTTTCTGTTCTTTGCTCTGACTGAATTTTATCCAAAACTAACCTGAATGTTTCCCACATTTGCAAATGGTTTTGGTTCTCAAATTTCTCACCCCAGGCAATAGCTCCAAACCTGTTTTTGAATTTATCAGTTTGCATTTTTAGAGTCAAAAACTTTTACCTTGGAACTGTGGTTTAACTACATTTAAATTGAACCTTATTATATTTTGATTGTTATTTCACAACTTTTCCTCAACTGTAACATTAACATTTTCATATATTAAGTTTAATAATTTAATGCAATGGATCTTGCCTCTTCAACTACCTGGCTTAAAAATCAAGTTTATAGTCAATAAATAATAAACTAGTCTTGATTAGTACTAGCTAAAGTACTCCAATTAATATCAGGAAAATTGAAATCACCCATTTTGATTTTATCTACTTCCCTGTCCCTGTATGTTGTCATAATCTCTTTTTTTTTTTTTTTTTTTTTTTTTTTTTTTTTTTTTTTTTTTTTTTTTTTTTTTTTTTTTTAATCATTGAAACATTCAGCTCCTGACTCTGAAAAGGAGATCTGTAAAAAGCTCCTATTTTGTATTGTTTACTGCCAATAACGATATCAACCCATAGGGATTCAACCTCTGGAACAGTATTAAGTTCGTCTCTGAACCGATTGAAGTGTGTTTCTAATATAAAGAGCAACAGGAATGTGCAGGTACAGATAAATTCAATATCAACTTTCTGGATTGAATCCCTAAAAAGTTTAGATTTACCGACATCTCTGTAGCACAAATAACATCCAAGTTTTCCTCTACTATGTACACCATTAATTCTTTATTATTCCTAAGGCTATGAGCATTGGTATAGAAACATTTAAGACTGGATATACTATTATTATTTCTAACATTTGCCCTTTGCTCATATTCTTATTAGTTTATAAGTTACACGGTTCATGCTGGGCTCCATCCTTTCCAAGCATATTGGTTTTATCATAAAACCTATCCAAAAAATCTAAAAACTGGATGCTATTAACATTGCAGAGGTTCTTTAATCACCCATTCATGTTCAAGGCCTGTAACATCCGCTCATACCTCATACCAACTGTAGGTAAAACTCCAGATATCATACCTTTCTTCTGATCTTTAAGTGGCTTACCAGATTCTGAAATTATTTAAATTACTACTGATCTCCTATGACTTATATCATTTGTTCTCACATGAATTATAACCCTTGGATTCTCAGAAGTATCTTGACATTTCACCACTCATGAGACTGCATTATAACTAGTCTTTCGTCCCTAGATAGCAAATGCACCTATCTCTCCATTTTTCTTGGTGACAAAATTTTGTCCAAATACCTTATTTGGGAGTTACCATCTATTAATATTAATAGTTGCTGACTCCCAAATAAGGTCTTTAGACAAAACTTTGTCACCAAGAAAAATGGAGAGGAAAGTGTGATTCCTATATTGGGACAAAGACTATTAATATTGCCAATGTCGTGAATGGTGAGAATTCAAGAATTAGTTACTTCAATCTGCTTATTTGAAACGGCTATATCCCTACTACTAATAATTACATCTGAGGTTTCTAAATCATCAACAATAGTCTAACACCCTTCCTACCACCCCTAAGTTAAATTCTTTCATCACCCCATTCATATACAAATTAAATAGCCAAGGAGACACAACACATCCCTGCCTCACTCTACTATTAATATTAAATGATTCACTTTCCACTCCATTTCTTACCCATTTCACTATCAACATACTGTACATTTAATTCCATTCAAAAATCCTACAACCAACACTGTATATCATTAAACACCTGCCGAAGAGCTTCCCCATTAATCCTGTCATATGCCTATTGCAACTCCATAAAACCTAAAAAAAAAAAATACATTTGCTTTAATGTAAAAATTTCATCTACATATCCTCAACCACTTCTAAATTCACCTTGTTCTTCAACAATCAACCCATCAGTCACTTGACGCACTCTTTCAACCAAAATACCACCATATGTCTTCCCTATAGCACTCAATAAACTAATTCCCCTCTAGGTTCTACAGTTCCCTCCTTACCTCCTTTACCCTTATACAAGGGTACCATGATTACTATCACTGCTCTCCTCCAGTCCTCCTGAAATACACCTCCACAAATGCTTTGTTACACAACTTTCATATCCCATTAATCAATCACAATCTCACCTCCATTCTTGATCATCTCACCAGTAATTCCATCTTTACCTGCTGTTACTTCATTCTTCAACTTTCTCACTCCACCTATTACCACCTCCCTACTAATTAGCAAACACACACACATTCACTATCACATCTTCATCACCAATGTTATGCAGATTTTTAAATTGCCCCCTCCACACTGCACATCTATATCATTAGTCGCAAAAGCACCATCCCTATTTATTATTCTATGAAGATTATCTGTACTACCTTTTTTAACCTTTTGTACTTCATTACAGAACAACATCCTATTCCCTTGTAGATTCCTATTTATTCCGTTCTTTTTCCAAATTGTTCATTTACCTCTTTTTATCTCCTACTTATGCAACTTTTAAGCTTCCCCTTTTCCTCCCTATATATATTATATATATATATATATATTATATATATATATATATATATCTTATATAAATATATATATATATATTATATATATATATTTTATATATATATATATTAATATATATATATTATATATATATATATATCAGGGAGGGAGTCGGAGTCGGGAGTCGGGAGTCGCGAGCGTTTTCAGGGGTACGGAGTCGGAGTCGGAGTCGGGAGTCGATTTCCCAAAAGTTGGGAGTCGGAGTCCGGGAGTCGAGTAAAAAAAAACGACTCTTTTCGACTCCAAAAAAAAAATTTTGTATAAACAATTTTTTAATAAAAATTTGGAAAAAATTAATTGATTTTTATTATAAATACGTAACATTTTTTTTTTATTTTACATTGTTTTGCAGCCATTTTAAGTTGTTTTTTTTTAACTGGTTATAAAATAAAGGTTATAAAACTGGTTATAAAAATAAAATGTCTTGAATACTTGTGTATTGTGCATTAAACGAATTAACAGCGAGCGATGCTATAATAATCGTACAAAATTTAGTCAAGTAGAGTACATAACTTATTTTAAAATATAGAGTCCACCAATTATAAGATAGTTTGCAATAAGTAAAAAGAATCGGATGATATATATCATTTATGTAAGACAACTGTGCTGGCAGCTCACGTTGTGGTTGTTTCAGCATTTTAAATATTTCGTACTAATGTCGTGAATTTCTAATTATATATATTTAATTTTTTGGTGTGTAAGCACGCGAAAATATATCTATCTACGGCCACAACAGTAGTGGTTGGTTAAGATAATTTTAATAAATAATTAATTCAGTTTGAATAAAATATAATATTTAATCAGTTTGATACAAATAATTATTTAGTTTGGCAGGGGTTTATAGTTTGTGAGCAAATGACCTTGATTAACTATACATAACTGCAGCGTTATATATATATATATATATATATATATATATTATATATATATATTGAAATTTATGAACAAGAGAGTTAGTGTTTTGTTTTGGAGAAAAGGTTAAGATGAAGGGAGCGGGGAGAAGGATAAAAAGAAGGCATACCCAATCTGACACAATTCTTATATGCGGGTTTGATGAAGTATAATAGAAGAAGTTGATGGCATGCAGAATTTATACGGAGCTTTTTTGTTCTAAAGTTCATGGAAGAAGGTTGTGTTAACTTAGTCCGTAATTTATCAAGCCCGTGCACGTGAAGAGCGTTCCTTTTTCTTTTATGTCAATTGTAATCATCAAACATCACCTTAGGATTTATCCGGATGTATATAAAATTACGGTAAGCTCCTATTCTCTTATTTTCTTTTATAACATTTCACTAATTTGTTTGGTGTCTTTAACTTTAGTTCCTTTAATTTCAAATAGTTTAATCACTGAGCTGTAGCCCCCTCCTATGAAACTTACAGTTCCTATCTTGTGGGACTTACACAGTTTGATATAACGTAAGTTAGGATTGAAAGTAATAGGAGTAAGTAATTTAATTTCTAATTTAACTGTTTATTGATTTTAAGGTTGCAAGTGGACTCTGAGTTACCTATACATTTTGTAGATTTAATTTCTGAGCTAAAAAGTTTGATAAATGGTGGCACAGACCCGGACACTAATTGGTAAATTTTAAACCCTATTTAGTAGTCAATTAAAGAAGAAAACTATTTGACCATTCTAATATATTTAAACTTCTTCATAGTAGTGCATTGGGTATTAATTAATTAATTTATAGATAAATAATTTTATTCTCATTAATAATTTTGTATAATTATAATAAATAAATTTACATAGTTCTAAGCATTAAATTATTCTTGCGCATACTAGGTGTGCGTAATATCACGTGGTGCGTTAATTCTTGCGCAGACAGAATATTTATAATTAATTTAAAGTATATTTAAGTAATCTTAATTTTGTGTTATTTAAATTAAGATATATAATTTGTATAAATATATTATTCATATCTATTTATAATAAATATTTTTATAATAAATAAATTTAATTAATAGTGAAAAACTTTATTGCACATCTCAGGATTGGCTTCTTGTTTGCGCATCTTTCATGATCAAAATAACATGGCGGAGGCTAGTATAGAATAGCACTGAAAATAATTTGCTATGGCAACATAGCTGATTATATTCGGCTCAATTTAAAAATTAATTTAAATTAAATTAAATTAAATAAATTAAATTAAGCCTGGCCGCTTAAGATAATAAAATTTAATGGCCCATGCCAAAGTTAAAACAGCGTATAATAAATAACTTATATGAAGCATAAAAATTCGGTCCTTGGACGAGCATTTATGTGGCTATATTGAGTTTGATATTTTTGTAATTTTAAATAAATATTTTGTGTTTTGATGAAAAATATTTGAAACACTTTTTCATTTCTTTTTCTGTCCTTGGACGAGTGTTTGTGTATAAATATTAGGGTCATATTTTTTTACCTACATAATTATACTGTGATAATATTTATGATTTAAAAGTTAAGCAAGAAGTTAATGTTTGGATTATATATTTAAATGAATTAAAAAGCCCAGTGTACAAACTAGACATTTATAGAGGCTTGGCGCATAAGATAAGTCATTGGACTAACTTGGTGTGAAAGGCTTAACATAGTCATTGGAAGCCCTGATTAGTGTTTAATGAAATCCACATTAAGCTAACTTTATAATTAAATCATTTGGACAATTTAAAATTAATTAATAATTCTTTTAAATAATTTTTGCCTTTCAATAATAAATAATTGAAATAATTTATATTTCTTTTATCATTTAAAATGGAGAATTTGTTAAATTAATAAAATATAAAAGAAAAAAGTCGGCTAGAAAGGGTGTAATAACTAGGCTAACAAATGAATTTAAAGCCATAAAGGAGCTTCAAAATTAGAATATGAAAATCTCATACAATATTATGAGATACAAAGTGAAATTCTATCCTTCGGACGAGGAAATTATCGGATTACATGATGAGGTAAAGATATGGAAGAGAAGAATTTGACTTGCTTTTTACGAAATGATGGTGTATTAAATGTATAAATAAATACCTTGATGAGGTAAGGCTCAGTATAACAGTATATATCTTTGAAGGCAATGAAGAGATAATGAGCAATTTTAATTGACCATATTCGAAATAATTAGTATGATTATGCTGATAATAGATATACGGGGCAAGATTACCTACCTTAGAATTTCAACCTTCAGGTGATAAAACTAATTTTCCATCTTTTTGGTAAATTTAATTCTTAATAGGAATAAGGAAGAATTGTCCCATGTGGACAGCCTGTCTTATTCTCTTAAGTATGTGCAAGGTCTGCCTTAATATTAATTGAATCTACATTATTGATGCTAATTATGATACAGCATTGGTATTTTATGCAATAATTATAAAAATCAAGAAGAAATAAATCATGATCTTGCAATTAAATTAATTAAAATAAAATATTGTAAGGATTCATATGATGATATTTTCAATTTTTATAGTGAAGTAGAATGTTTATTGGGAAAGATTTCAAATAATAAATTAGATATAGAAAAGTCATCTTGGATAATTTGTCCTCTCATATTAGAAAAACTCCCCAAAGTAGTAATGAATTGGTTTCAACAAAACTTAATAAGACATATTACTTTTCAAGAATAGAGAGAGATGATGGATGGGAGAAATAGATATTCTGGTTTTAAGATAATTAGTAGTCTATTTGTAAAATAACAAAATAAAAGTTATAATAATGTCCCTAAGAGAGAAATTTTAACTATAAAAGAAAGAAATAACAAATAAAGCTTCTTTACAGACATTTAAACAGATGTTTTCATACCATTTAAGTGGTAATTTTGTTCGAGGAAATCTTCTGCAAGCTTTGTGACACGTCTAACACTTTCTGCCGGTACAAAGATGAGTCAATAAATTTGTGTACGAGTGTACAGGTGAACATGATACTAAAGCATGTTATACAAAGTTAAATTTCCATGTAAAAATTGTATAAGGAAGACCATGTAATCAGGTTGTGTCCCAAAAGTCTTTATGTTAAAATTTGAGTAAAATAAAGTTAATATGTAAAGAAAGGGAAGACAAGAAGAGTTACTAAAGTGGTAATGTGCTATAATGGATTGCGAGTAATAACTACTTTTGTTGGCAACCATGACTTTGATTTTAAAAACTAATAAGGTTCTTTTCCAGTAAGAGCATATATAGACATGTCAACAATCTTTTAAACAAATTTATTCAAAAAGTTGGAAATGCCTATTCAGTCTGAACTGAAACAAATATGGTGTCAGTAACTCCTTTGTAGGGTTCAATGTGAAATAATGGGACTATGCTGATTTCTCTAAAAATTAGTAATGAAGCACACATAATTCACTTGTAGTAAATGAACCTTATAAGGGTTCATGTAATGTTCTGGTCTTTCAAGCTTGTTGAACTTAAAATATACGCTATGGTATTGGAGACAAGAAATAAAAGGTGAGCTTATTAACAAATAGATATTCTACTGGAGTATAAAAAGATCTATTAGATTTATTTGTGTTGGGAACAATTAAATAATAAAGGTTTGGCACGAAACAACAGAAGGTGTCGCTTTGTTTGGTGATATTAAAAATACTATTAATTTGAATTTGACTAGAGGCTGTAGCTTCACCTAAATTAAATAATGCTTAATCATAAGCACACATAAATTAATTCAAAAATTATTATTCAATACTTAGTGAGTCATTCTCTTCTAATATTTCTCTGAATAATATTTTAACTTCTTCTTCTTTAAATAAAATCTTGATCATGGTTTAGAGAGATTATGGGTGCTGGAATCTATTGGTATTTTAGATACAGTAAATACAACTGAAAATGAAATAATGATTAAAAATTTTAATAATTCAATATTGTATAAAAATAACAAATATCATGTAGAACTACCTTGGAAAATTCCACATCCAAATATTTTAAATAATTATTTTGTAGCCAAAGCTCATTTAATAATAAATTAAAATTATCAGGTATTTTGAATGAATATGACAAAGTATTTCAAGACCATTTAGAGAGAGGTTTTATAGAGGAAGTTCCTACTGATACTGTAAATAATAACCACTATTTAACTCACAGAGGAGTGTATAGAGAAGACTCTATAACAACCAAATTACGTGTTGTATATAATTGTAGTTTAAAAGATAAAAATAAAATTAGTTTAAATGATTGTCTAGTACAGGGTCCTAATATGGTCAATGATCTTGTCAAAGTATTAATTAATTTTAGATTGGGTAAATATGCTATAGTTGCTGATATTGCAAAAGTTTTTGTAAGTAACAATTAAAATTAGAATAAAGATAGGAATCACTTAAGATTTTTGTGGTATAAAGAGCCAGATGATCCCTCTAAAGGTAATGAAACTTATAGGTTTTTTTAATAAGGGGTTTTTTTTTTTTTTGTCCCATTTGGAGCCACTTGTTCACCCTGTATATTGACTCTGACAATTAAATATCATCTTAATTCTTTTCCTGATTCTCCAGTTGTGCAATTTCTGAAAAATTCTTTTTATATAGATAATTTGATAGGGTATGTGGATACTGAAGCAGAATTAAATAGTATCTATACACAGTCAAAAGAAATAATGCAGAAGGGAAATTTTAGTTTGGCTGAGTGGATTTCAAATTCAATTTCTTAATTCTGTAATTCAAAATGATCAACTTAGCTATAGTGAATTTCTCCTATCAAACTTCTGGGACTCAGTTGGGAATTTAGATGTAAAGATTCAACAGACTAATGATACAATTGTAATAAGCTTATGATTTTAAATTTAATGCAATACAAAGCGAAAAGTTTTATCAGAAGCATCTAAAATTTTTGAACCCAATAAGGATTTTCACTCCTTCCACTATCCGTTCTCGTGTTTTCTTTCAAATTTATGGAAACAATGGGATGGGATGAAAATTTGTCGAGACTGATGATTTTAAATATTGCGCAAAAACTTGCAAAGTTTAAATAAAATTCAAACCAAAAAATTAAAAAGGTATATGGGTTTCTGAAATTTATGAACGTTACTATTTTCGGATGCAAGTATGCAAGCTTATGGATGTGTAGCTTACTTAGTGGGCTTGGAACCTAACATACTGTTTTCAAAAGGAAAGGTTGTACCTTTAAAGGTAAAAAGAACAATACCTCAATTAGAATTATTAGCTATATGCCTGGGTGTAAAACTTATTAAATATCTGTTAGAATTATTAAGTGGTGTGAACATTTCTGAATTTTTTTTATGGACAGACAGTCAAGTGTGTTTAAATTGGTTATATCAAGGTACTTTATTTACAACTAAATATGTACTTGTTAAAAATAGATTAGAAGAAATCAGTAAATCAAATTGTGAAATTAATTTGAAGGTCTTTCCGTCTACAAACCCCTAAAATGAAAAACATTTCAAATTACAATACAGATACGGGCCTTAGAATTTTTGTCTTATTTACTTCGGTACAATTAAATACGCAAATTCCCATTCCTCCGCATTCACCGTTTCTCATTACGCATCAAAATTCACGCTACGCTCAAAGGGCTTCTCAGGAAAATATTTAAATTAATTAGAATCACTGGTTATTGTCTCAAATTTATTTATAAATGTAGGAAACAGAATTATAATAGTTTAACTCCTATTTATTATTGGATTACTTACAGTCAAAAGGTACATTTTTATAAAGAATATAATTTTCTAAAAACAAATGCCAAATGGAAGCCTGATTCCAACCTTCCACTAATTTCTGAATTTAATTTGTTCATAGATCATAATGGTATATTAAGATGTAAAGGTCGGATAGAGAAAGCCAAACTTTCTTATGCCTCTAAAAATCCTATATTATTGCCTAGAGATTCTCATTTCACATTCCTTTTAATCAGAAATATTCATATAAAATTATACCACATGGGTGTTAATCACACTTTAACAGAAATTAGAAAAAATTATTGGATCCCAAAAGGTAGAGCAACTGTCAAGTCTATATTAAAAGACTGTGTACTCTGTAAAAGGATCCATTCACATGCTTTCAAAACACCAAATCCTCCACAACTACCTGTGGAACGTGTAACTTTAGATTTTCCTTTTTCCTCAACAGGAATTGATTATACTCAAGTATTACAGTAACTTTTAATAAAAGTACTATAAAAGTATATATAATTTTATTTACTTGTTCAGCTTCTAGGGCAATTAGCTTAGATTTAGTTGAAGATCTGACTGCTGAATCCTTTTTAGCAGCCTTTAGAAGATTTTGTGCAAGATATAATACCCCAAAAATTGTATGGACAGATAATGCCCTTTATTTTCAAAAAGGTGAAAAATTAATTAATCAAATTTTATCAAAGTCCCCAGTCATTTCTCATTTAGAACAAAATCACATTAAATGGAATATACCTGTGAAAGTCCATGGCACGGGTCAATATGGGAACGTTGCATAAAAACTGTAAAAGATTGTCTTAAAAAATCTGTAGGTTTTAGACACCTTAATTTTTTTGAATTATTAACTCTTTTGACAGAACTAGAAAATATTGTAAATAGCCGCCCTTTAACTTATGTAAATAATGATCTTAACTCACCAGAATCTCTTACCCCTAATCATCTTCTTAAGGGTAGGTCAAATGATGGAATGCCTGAAGATATAGATCAGGATGACATAGATTTTTTGGTTGATAGAGATCAATTTTTAGAAAGACTTAAAAATCGCTTAAAAGCCAAAAAACACTTCACAGATAGGTGGACAAATGAATATCTTTTGTCTTTGCGACAATTTCACAAAGACAATGTGGGTTCTTGGGAAAATCTTATTAAAGTGGGTGATGTTGTCCTAATTCATAACACAACTCCACGTATTTCCTGGGCACTTGGTAGAGTTATAGAACTCCTGACAGGGGAAGATGATACATTTAAAGTTTGGGCTGTAAGAAATATGATGATTGTAACATCAGAGACATGCACATTTTTACCATCCAGTGCATTGCGAACCTCAGTTTAAGAGCGAAAAATTAAGGTATTGAAACAAGATTGTGAGAATGCGAGAATGGAAATGCTCTGTGAAACAAGATGGTGCGATAGGCATGAAGAAGCTTTGCTACTTTTTAAAGAAATGCTTATACCAATAGTAGCAGCTCTAAGGCATGGCAGTTAATTGACAGGTGAACAATCTAAAAGAACATTATTATTTTTAAATAGCATAGGAACGCCATCGTTTATTCCAGCTCTGGTTGTAACTTCAATATTGTTGGGATTAACCTACAAAATACCTTGAAACTAAAAGCATCGATCTATGTAGAGTAATTGAACATGTAAACATCGCAAGAAAAACTATTCAGCATTTAAGAGAAAATGCTGATTCTGAGTTTCACGAAATGTTCGAATCTTCGGTAGAACTGACAGCTCATCTAAATATCAAAATAACTCTAACAACTGTTGTAAATCTGCCTTTTCTCATCTTATT
>JABUQX010079432.1:0-15018 GCA_015478945.1 Trachelipus rathkii
ATTCAGTTAACCACGTCCGTATTTGGTATCAGTTCATCTAGTGGGCTCGAACTCACATTTTCAAAGGAGCTATATGAGTATCTAAGTATATGAATTATAAGATATAGGGTAATATTAATGAATTAGTAGTGATACTGACACTTCATATTCAATGTAATATAAGGTTAGTGTTTTTCGAGCTTATCACTCCCATTAGGATTTATATCTTAATTGTGTGGTGTGTGAGTGATTTTATGTGTGCGTTGCAAAAAGTTATGCCGCTGACAAAACTTAAAAACAATATTAGTATTGCAAAAAGAATTCGCAAAGTAGACAAAAATTTATATAATAAATATATACCGATGCTTAATATCATTTTTTTTTAGAGAAAAAATAAAATGAAAATTTTAAGGTTAATATTATTTTTTAATTAAAAATTTATGATGAAATTACATTAAATGCCCTAGAATGCGCTAAAGAGACTTACTGAAATTTGTTTGTCATAGAGCTCACATATATCACGTATTCTTACATTTCGACGTAGGAAAATGATGGCGTGGATTTTCTTTCGAAAACAGCCGCTAGAAATTTTGAATTTTTGAAGAGCATCATATCGGCAATTTGCCCGACAATTTCTTACCCTCTGGTCACGGAAAGCCTTATAGCTATAGACTCGACAACTGACGGTTTTAAGTGGAAATGGCTTCCGATCAAACGTGAAGTGGACAAATACATGCAAGGAGTGTATTGATGCTCGCCATGCAGAGATAGTTACGAGAAGGTGGACCTGGCAATCCGTCCGAGCGTTACTTTCTCATAAATCTTCTCACCCAGTTAATTGGTGGATTTAGAGGGGTTTTTGGGAGAAGCTTAGCCCCCCCCCCAGAGCAATAGTCAAGTTCCCCACTAGTTGCGAGACTCGAGTGCAAAAGTTCTCTCATTACTTGTAAGGTATGGACATTAATACTATACTATATATATAATAATTATTATATATATATATATATATCATAATTAGTTTATAGTATAGTCATATATAATATATATATATATATATATATATATGATATATATATATGTATAATATATATATATTATATATATTTATTTATATATATATTATATATTATATATATATATACTATATAGTACCATATATATATATATATATATATATAATAATATATATAATTATTATAAATATATATACTATATTATATATATATATATATATTATATATATATATATAGTATATATATAGTACATATATAAGTATATATAATATATATATTATATACTATATATAGTATAAATATATAAATATGTAAAAACTGCAGACTTAAAACCGCAGTTCATTTGTTTATATTATATATTAGGGTGGGGACGAAAAAATAAATTTTCGATATCAAAATTCCTCTAATAGGGCGCAAAAAGTTGAGTATTGTAGGGTAATGTGACATTAATGAAAAAAAAAACAAAACCTCTGCAAAAGAGCTTAAAATTATCTCTAAAAAATTACACAAGACATACCAAAATGCTTAAAAAGAAAGTTAAATCACTTGAAAGGAGAGCGTTTTTGGCTAATAATAGTCTAAGTACTTCTTTTAGTTGCCTGATGACAGAAAATGATTTTAAAAAACCACTGCGCTGCATTTTTTAGTTGGAACCAAAAAGCCTAAAAAGTTTAGAATTTAAGGTAAAAAATTGGCGGATTTAGGTTTTGCAAAAAACACGCACTGTGGTATATTAAATTATGAAAGACTATTCTTCTAAATAATTTTTAATTGTGATTTTAATGATAAAACTTATGAGGTATATTATTACGTTCATCCCATTTTGCATCTTTTTCTCGTCAATTTCACAATTTTTTTTTTATGAAATCGACCCAGAAACTCACGTCACGAAAGAGTGGCTTGTCAATTCGAGTTCCATCGCAAACTCTAGACCTTCGCAACTACCATGTCGTTCCAACCAATCAGGGTGTCTCCATGACCATCCAGCCAATCAGGGTGTCCAACATCCAAAAATCAGGGTGTGTTAAAATTTTCATTTAGTAAAAACATTCGTTTTAAATTCAGAATGTTTGATAAAAATTATGGCGATTGTGGAAATCTTGAGGTGCAAAGTTGCTTTTAATGTAATGCTCTAATTTCTCTTTTCTGGTAAACACACTTTTTTGCAGCCTCTGTGACAAGTTTGACGCATCTTTCAACAGCTTGGGTGTGGCAATGGGAGAAAACTCTTTAAAAATCAAATTCCAGGCTGTTTTATTTTGCAGAACTGACGAAATAGTCTCTGTTGTCCAGCTTTCCATCATTGGAGGGGGTGACAGCTTACATTTTGTGATTTTGTCCAATCTATTAGCTCATACTGTAGTCCATGGCATCAAAATTAATTGAGTTAGTCGTAAAAGTTCTAACAGACTTTACCTTTGGATTTTGAGTTCTTGCCTTTAGTACCCTCCTGTATGTATATATATATATATATATATATATATCTATCATATATATATATTATATATACTAATATATATATATATATATATATATATATATATATATATATATATATATATATATATATATATATATATATATATATATATATATATTATATATAAATAAATACAATACGATATAACTATATATACGTATATATCATAGTATATAGCGCACATCACGTATTAATTAGATATATAAGAACATGGGATAAGTTGGTAACAAGGATAGGGAGAGCAAGATAGCAGAGGGTTTTTATTCTGCGACAGTCAACTGAGTATGAGCCATTGGCCAGTAGTAGCTTTCAGGAAACGCACTCCTTATTCTAAAAAGAGCTGTAATATGGACAGCCACAATGTCTCTTTTATTTGTGCCCAATGCTAACGCTAACCATTAATGATGAGGAGACGGGGGAAGCTGGCGACCAACGCCAGGATGGCAACAAGGAGGCCTTAAAAGAGCTGAGAAGCTGTTTGGAAACTCTTGAGAGGTAAACAACTCACTTTGCCACTATAGTAAAGTAGCAAAATTAAATCTAAAATTTAGTAGAATAGCTTCTTTTTATGACTTAACATTTAAAGATTTATAAATATTAAATTAAAATAATTAAATTCAATAAATTGAAACACTTCCATCTCCTTCAGTTTCTATGTTTTTGACAATTTTGTGAGGACAGATGACAAGGTTGATGGGACGTCTCTCAGGAAGATCCACAATGGCCTTGCTAAGTGTCAACATCCTGGCTGCAAAGGCAAGAAGGGGTTTACCTACAACACCCACACCAGGAACCACCTTAAGCAGCATTACAAGAATGGAAGTTTAAGAGAATTAGCTAAGCAGACAAATAACTTGTGCCGCTAGTCCTGCCACTTTAGGTCAAGATCCAATTTTGTGCCTGGGACGGGCCCCAGTTTTCACCCCACCTAAAAATGGACATAAAATTCGGAATTTTCAGCCGATTTTGACTATATAAACACCAAAAATGTAGCTTTCTTTTGCCTCTAAAACGTTGTTTTCCGGGTTTGTTTCTCTGTGACTGTAGTCATTCTTACAGAATATTTGCAATTTTTCAAAAACTTCATGATATTCAAGTTTTTGACATTCTTCGAATCAACTTCAAGATTTTTTTTCTCAAAATGATTTAAAACTTGAAATATGCATAGATAGAGTCCATTATTTAAAAAAGCTACGGAAGTATTTTTCGAATATTACTTATTAAGCTAGACCATATAAATAGGACCCCAACCCATTTTTTTTTTTGATTTTGAAATGAAAATTTGTGATAATTTTTTCTGTTCAGTAAGTGGATGAATTTTTCCAAGGGGCATAATGTAGTCGGCAAGATGCAGTATTTCTTTAATTTAAGATAATTTTAATGTATACCCAAAAAAAATTTTTTATACTTTATTTGAGAAGTTAATCTTTTTTGAAAAATTTGTTCCAAAGAACAAATAAAAACTAATGCATATACGAAAGAAATTATCTAAGTAAAATGGCATCTCCCCCGACTACATTAGCCCTGAAAATTTTATCCAAATTAAATAACAGAAAAAATTATCGCAATTTTTCCATTTCAAAATCCAAAAAAAAGGGGTTTCGGAAAAATTGGGAGGACGCCTGACCACTAAACCCAAAAATCGAAAAGTACTTCCGACTTTTTTAGATAATGGACGTATCTATGCAATATTTTCAATTTTGAAAGTCATTTTGCTAAAAATTTGGAAGTTATTCGAAGAATGTCAAAAACGAAGATGAATTTTCATGAATTTTGAAAATTGAAAAATTCTGAAGAATGACTACAGTCACAGAAAAACACCGGAAAACAAACGTTTTAGAGGCAAAAAAAGCTACAATTTTGGTGTTTTATATAGTCAAAATGGCTAAAAAATTCCGAATTTTATGTCCATTTTAGGTGGGGTGAAACTGGGCCCGTTCCCAGGCACAAATAGGATCTTGCCCTTTATTCAAATTTTAGGGAAAGAAAATTAAAAATTTATTACAAAATTTTAAAGTTTATATTTTTTAACATCAGATCACAAAGACGCAGCTCCCTCAGCTAATCTGCCACCAATGAGGGGCTCAATAAGCTCGGTCACCCAAAGTCAAGGGAGAGTGAGGCTCGCAAGAGGCGTCAGATGTGCCTGGAGGAGAGCTTCAGGGCTAAGTTCAACCAGGAGAGAACAATACAGGGTTACAACAGGTAAAAGAAATTCAGAGAAATAATAGTAGTTATTTAAACTTTAATTTTTTAACTAGTAAAGTAGCGTCTTAGCGTCTTCATGTTTTAAAATATTTTTAGTAAAAATTTAAAACATATTAATTGATTTAATTTACATATTTTATCTTTAGGTGGTTCATTGAGACAATGTCGCCACTGGCTGTAGCTGACCATCCAGGCAAAAAGAAGATGTTCTACCTCGTGAACCCTGAGTTTCAGCCCAGAGGGACATTGACAAGCTGATGGAAAGGGGGAAGACTCAGCTGATAAACCTGCTCTTCCACCAGAAGTGGGTGGCCACTACTGCCGACAGCTGGAGCGCCAATAACAGGTCCTTCTTGGGGGATGACAGTCCACTGGATTGACAGGGACACCCTCAAAAGGCCCCGTGCAACTCTGGCGTGCAAGGAGGTGAAGGTAAGAAAATTAAAAAGGTAAATTTTTCATTTTATAACTTAGGCGCTAAAAACTGCCAATAAGTACCTGAGATATAATTTTTATTTAATTTATAAACTAAATCAATAATAATTATTGTCTTTGGGAAAGGAAGACGTACAAACTCCTGGGGAAACTTATCACAGACATTCACCAGGACTTTAGCATCCATGGCAAGGTGGTGGCCACCACCACGGACAATGGCGCCAACTATGTGGCCGCCTTCAACGTCTTTGGTGAGGTCAATCAGGACTAGGAGGACCATCCTGTGGACCCTGAGTATCCTGCCATGGAGATTGTGGATCTCCAGGAGCGCCTGAGGGCTGAGAGTGACAATCCAAGTCAGCCGCCTCATCACCTCGGCAGGTACAAACAATAACGGCAACTAGTGCTAATATATTAACAAATAAAGATTTAAGTCATTTAGCTAATAATCTTTGAATTTATTGATTTAACTTTTAAATATCTTATTGTTTCAGTTCCCACACAGTCAATCAGTTGGCCACAACAAATGTGGGGATTGTCCAGTGCTGGAGCAAGGGGAGGTCAGATTGGAGGGGGACTATAGCCAAGATCAAGGCCCTGTGGAACCTTCATAACAGGTCCATAGTGGCGGCCAACCATATCAAGGAGGTCGCCAAAAGAAAACTGAAAACTATAGAGGCGACTAGGTTAGTAGGTACTATTAAAATTTTTTAATTTAGCATGAAAAATTGTTGGCGATTAATTATATTAAATTGCATTTTATGTTTCTGATAGTTTATTTAGTAATTAATATGTTTTATATGTTTCTACAGATGGAACTCCCTCTATGGTAGTGTGATGGTCCTGTTGGAGGTAATAAGCGTTGGTAACCAGCTGGATACCATCAACACCATCCTGATCAACCAGCCTAATGGGGGTGTCTCCCATCACAGAGGTGGACATCCAGGTAAGCATAAAGTATTAAAGTAGCGATCACTAATACACACACACCTAACTGAGTTATTTAAGAAACTGACAACCAAACAATATACTAAATGAACATCCACCAGAAATTGCACCTGAATTTGACTCTCTTCCTGTAACAGTCCAATCATCTTTGGCCAAACTAAGATACGGCCACCACCCAAACCTGCAATATTACAAATATAGGTTTAAACTTAACCAGACCACATTAAATATCTGCACAAAATGCAACCAGGCCCCGGGAACTGTGTCTTATTTCCTTTGGAAGAAGCCTGCTGCGGCGGCGGGGTATCTTAGCTATGTGTGGCCCTCTGAAGGGAGGGTGACAAGGGGGGCGAGAAAATAAAAAAAAAGTATATATATATATATATATATATATATATATTGTTTAAAGTAGATCGTATCTACTGGTAACAACCTACAAAAGAATAATGAAACACTAGAATAAAATGGATATTTACTAGAAACTTAACCCTATATTACATATGCGTGCTTAAACATCGAGATTCACGCTATTACTCTATTTGTAAACAGTAAATAAAAAAGACTATGAAACATTAGCAAAATATGGCCATGTTGCCAGAATTCTTTCTACGTGCATAATAAAAACAAATATATAAAATATAATTCTTTCATAGAATAAACAATATTATTCAACACTCTCCCTTATTGTTTATTCTGCAACGTTGGTTAGTCCATTCCAATTTTTCCGTTCAGCATCATTAATCTTGGTTGATGTAGAGGCTTTGTGAGTCCATCTGCAAGTTGATTCTCACTGCTGATCTTGAGTACTTCTATTTCATCATTTTGAACTTTTTCTCTAATGAAGAAATGGCGTACTTTTATATGCTTGGTCCTTTTGTGAAATTCTGGATTCTTACTGAGTTTGATAGCTGCTTCATTGTCAATCCAAAGAGTAGGTTTCTTGAAAACTTCTGCAATTTCTTCCAATAGTTGATGAAGCCACACAATTTCTTTTGTTTCTTCACTTGCTGCCATAATTTCAGCTTCTGTTGTTGAAATAGCAACTGAACTTTGCTTTTGACTATTCCATGAAATTGCTCCTCCAGCATATAAACAAACAATTCCAGTTGTTGAAAACCTGTTCTTAAATCCCCAGCATGATCTGCATCACTGTACCCTTCCAGATAATCTTGTTCAGAATCACATTTATAAATGATACCTACCCTTCTCTTGTGTACCCTTCAAGTATCTGAACACACTCTTTTAACTTTTGTAACATCTTCTATTGATGGATTTTCTACACTTCTGGCAAGATAATTAACAGCAAATGCAACTATCCTGGTCTTGGTTGCTGTTGCTAAGAATATAGAAGAGCTCCTCTCTGGACGCTACGTCCGTACGTAGAATATATATGTTATATATATATATATATATATATATATTATATATATATTATAGTAATATATATATATATTATTCATTATATATTATTTATAAAACCCGTGATCATCAATTGACCAAAATTGTGTATTCGTAATGGACCATACGTTTCTCACCTGGCTTCAATGTCAATGTCCACTCTAATCCTTTACACGGCGCGATTCACACCGCATTGCAATTTTCCATACCAAATCCTTTAGTATTCTTTTAGTATATACAAGACTGACTATTTTTCTTTGAACCATTATTTCTTGATTCAATTTCAAACTTCTAAAAAATATTAAAAGATTTATATGTTATTTTGAATTCCTTTTTTTTAATCTTCTAAAATTTCTGCCAATCCCTCTGCTTGACTATGTTTGATGCAACTATCCCATCATCCAACATATAATCGCAAGTATGATTTTATTGTCCATTCTGATTTCTTATGTAAAAACAAGATCAGTTGTACTTTTACCAAAATTAAGTTTTGATTGAAAGAGTTTCCAAGTCTTTCATTCCAGCCTCTTTGGTGCTTGCTTAAGCCCATAGAAGTTTCGTTTTAGTCCGCGAATTTTTCTGTTCCATCTCAAAACCTTTGGGTTGTTTCAATATATAATTTGTCTCTGATAAAATTTTCCACTAAAGAAAATGCTTGTTGAAACATCAATTGTATTAAGGACATATTTTCCTTAGTTGCTACACTTATTAAAGTTCTTACAGTACTTTTATTTGCTACTGGACTGAATGTTTGCTCATAGTCAATTCCCTTTATGTTGAATATACCCTTTTGAAACTAATCTTGCTTTATATTTGTCAACTCTAGTATCTGGATTCATTTTGAATTTTATAAATCCATTTGTTTCAATTGGTTTTCTTCCTGGTGGTAATTCAACTAGTTCCCAGGTTTGATTTTCTTTCAATGATTTCATTTCATTTTTCATTGAATTAACCCATTTTTCTTATGCTTACTCTGCATAGCTTCTTTTGTAATTTCAGGTTCTTACATATCTTCTAAATAATAGATAAGTACTGGTAAGTCATCAAAAACCTTGAATTGAAGCTTTTTTAATTATACTGATCTGGTTCTGCTTAAATGTTTTTATGTGCTTACTATTCACTTGTTCTTCTATTTCTGAACCAGATTCTATATTATTCTGTATCAGATTCTATTTTCTGTATTCAGATTCTATTTTCTGTATCAGATTCTGTTTCTATATCAGATTCCATTTCTGTATGTGATGAGTTTAACCTAATTATAGATGATGTACTGTCATCAAGTTTTCTGTATTTTTCTTCTCTATTTGATTTCTTTCTTTTTATTTCTTTTAACTTCTTTTAATTTCTTCTGATATTGAAGTTTAAAGTTCTTCTTTTTCAAATACTACCACATCTCTGCATCTAAACACAAAAATTATTTGCTTGACATCGCCTATATAATCTCGTTTAAGTCTAGAAGTTAACCAATTAAACACACCTGATTTTTTGCTTTGGTCTAACTTTCTTCTTTTCTGATCTGGAATCCACACACTGCATGCTGTTCCGATTACACGTAAATGCTTGATTCTGGGCTTTCTATCAAATACCAGAATTTCAAAAAGTGCGTTCTGGGCTTCAGTTTACTCCCTATTCCAGTTCTATATTTATTATATATATGCGCTGTGTTAACTTAATTCTGCCCAACACTTCTGTGGAAATTTTACTTTCGAATACATGAGTGACCTCGCCGCTTTTCAACTAGTGTTCTATTTTCCTTTTCCACTCTATTTTGTTGTGGAGTAAATGGAGCCGTTAACCTTTGTCTTCTTACACCATATTTATGTAAAAGCTTTTAACTAACTTATTAATTAAATTCTAAGCCATTATCACTAAAAAATTCTCTGATTGGATGTCCTTGTACTTTTCCTTCTTCAAGTACTTGCTCCAAATTTTCTTTTCTACAACTTCCGATTTTTCTTTAATAAAAATATACAAAAATCTTATTTTTGAGAAATCATCTTTGAAACATACAAAATATTTATAACCTGAGTTTGATAAAATACTTGAAATGGTCCACAAAACATCATGCGAAATAGCAATTTCTACCTTGCCTTAGTACTTATTTTGGGTACATTTGAAAAATACCTCGCCGATTAATTTTGTTTGTAGAAAACTTGCATGATCCAAAATTTCTTCATATTTAACATTATTAAAATTCACAAAGATAATTTAAGTTCTTCTATTTAGCGCCTCTCGTACATATCTCCATTCAATGTCCCATTCTTTCATGATATAACTGTAATAAATCCTTTTCTTCAAGTGCATTTATTTCTGGTATATATATGGGAGATTTTAGCTTTCATTGCAACCTTGAATAGCCCTTCCTTTAGTTTACGATAGCCAATTAAAATAGGCTTTTTTGTCTACCATAATACTACATACACTTGGTAATCAGATTAATATAAATTTCTACTATTTGGATGACTTTATCATGACTGACCCATACTAGAGGCAAATATAAATTTTTTTTATGTATCAATGATACATCATAAACACATCGTTCAATAAAATAAATTGAGCTATATAATCTTCGATCTACGATAATTTTTCTATCCTCTCAAATTGTTCACCATATCCTAACACAATTTTGACTTCCTGACCATTTATTGCTAGATTTTATCACCTATATTGACTAGAATGCTTACAAAATTCATTTAAAGATTTAAATATATATAACTTTCACATTTGTTATATGTTTTGTAGCACCATTATCTTCACTCATTATTTATTTCATCTATATCATATTATCTTCGGAAATAAAAACTTGTTCATCTATATCTAGTATCAAAGCTTGCAAGGATTAACTTCTGTCTTAGCTTTTGAAATTTATTCTTTATTTCAAAGTTCACATTTTCTTGATGCTTTATTTTTTTCTTTAACTAGTCTAACATCCTGCAATCACATTTTCTTAACAATTTTTGATCCCTAGTGACCTTTTAATGCAGATATTATCAAGCGAATTTCTTATTTTAAATCTTTGGTACTAATTTTTCTATCTGTAGTTTCTTTTATTTTAACGCTTCTTGATTTTCTGACTTATAACCTTTGATGGCCAAGCTTATTTAGCTTCTGTGCAACAGCCATAGAGTTTACCAAATTAATTTATACTTTATCTTTCATTTTCTATTACTACTGGATCATTGGAGAAGCCCACATGGCGGGGGGGGTAAGAAGCTGGAAATTTGAACATAACTACCTTTTGGGGCAAAATTTAAAAATCTTACATATGAGAAATATCTCTGGCAATGTACCATTCATTCTTCTCTGAATTTTTGACAATTTCTTCCTGAAGATTAACCCAGGCCTGTCTTATTGAAGATAAATTTACAGCCATGTCTAATTATCCTCCAATTCCATTTGTAAGAAAAAGACTGTGAACAAACATCGGTAAACTTCTGTTTTTCTTCAACTCTGCAAAAAAGATTGGGTGTAGTTCCTTCCATATTATTCATCTGGCTCAAAAGATTCCTTATTTTGAACTTCTATATTTTGGCCATTTACGGATTTGAAACCAAGCAGAAAACATTACAATCTGTTGAGTTTTGTTTGAATTTGTCAATTCCTTTTTGTATGCAATATTTTCTCTCTTTCTCAACTGGTTGCAGTGGTAACTTGGGTTCTTGTGGGACTTTTCTAATTACCATTGATTGCTTTCTAATTGCATCTGGTATAACCACTTAGCCTTACTTTGCACTAAGTAAATGGCTTCCAAATCCTATCCCAAGTTTGCCTTACCTTGTAGTGAATTAATTTTTTCAGCATTGAGAAATCCATATTTAACTAATATAATTAGGCCTTTCTATTGTAATAAATATGATTTAAGAGTTTATTCTTAGGCCTATTTCTTAGTTCTATTATAGGGTTTATCTAGGACTATTTCCTAATTCTATTATAGGTGCTGACCTCTA
The DNA here is from genome assembly GCA_015478945.1 of Trachelipus rathkii. Lineage (NCBI taxonomy): Eukaryota > Metazoa > Arthropoda > Malacostraca > Isopoda > Trachelipodidae > Trachelipus > Trachelipus rathkii. The sequence continues at coordinate 11,410 of JABUQX010079432.1, forward strand.
GGCCTACTTTCCAATTTCTGTTTCACATTCAAATAAGGCTTGTTACAAACTACTCTCTCGCTACCATGTTAAAAAGTAGAATCGTATCTACTGGTAACAACCTACAAAAGAATAATGAAACACTAGAATAAATGGATATTTACTAGAAACTTAACCCTAAAATACATATGCGTGTTTAAACATCGAGATTCACGCTATTACTCTATTGTAAACAATAAATAAATGAATAATGATAGTTATATACTATATATATAGGTATGATGCTTTATAAAAATATGGCCAATGTTGCCAGAATTCTTTTCTACTGGCAAAGTAGCCAAACAAAAATAATAAAATATAATTCTTTCATAGAATAAACAATATTTAATTTCAACATATATATATATATTATATTATAATCTAAATATTAATATATATATATTATATAATATATATTAATATATATATATATAAATTATATATTATATATATATCATAATATAATTCTATATATTATATAATAATATATATATATATATATATTAATTATATATATATATATATATATATATATATATACTATAATATATATATGACAAGTTACTTAACGCCCCAAACACGGAACGGGAGCTCGGATCCAAAAAAATTTGCACGTAGCAATCTATGATACCTAAATAGATGTTCTAGGGTCGAAAAATGAATTTTTTTTTTTTTTTTTTTTTTTTTTTTTTTTAACCTGTTCTAGGGGAATTTATATATATTTTATTCTTTAAAAGTAATTACACGGCAATGTAGGGGGCTCGGGGCTGACGGGGAACACAGGGTGGACGTTTTCCATACCCCGGTAGGGAGGGGGGAGGAACCCCGCGACACCCAAATACCAAAAAGCGGGGGTTCGGAGACCCCTCCCGGAGGGGGGGAAATAGTCCTACCCCGTAGTTCCCCGGAAGACCGAGAGACCCGACTTCTGCCATCGGTGCGGAGAGGTTTACCCTTGGGTATTTCTTTAATTAACATATTTCTTACTAAAATATTGAACCAAAGGATTCAAAAAATTGATATTCCTTTTCGCTGTAGCTATTGTAGTTTTATAGATCAATGAATTATTTAGTTTTATTTTTTTTTATTTTTTTTCATTTCGATCCACCTAAACACGTCTTATGTATCATAGATGCGACCTGTGAAAATTTTTTTTTTTGATCTGAAGCTCCCGTTCCGTGTGGGCGTTAAGTAACTTATATATATAATATATAATATATTTATAATTATATAATTTATATTATATATATATACATATATATTATATATATTATATATATTATTAATTATATATATATATATAATATATATATATATAATAGTTTATATATATATATTAATATATATATATTATCATATAAATATATCTAATATATTATATATATATATATATATATATATATATATAATATAAATTATATATATATATATATATATATATATATATATATATAATATAATTATATATATTATATATAATATATAATATATATATATATATATATATATATATATATATATATATATATATAAATGATACATAATAAAAAGAAAAAAATATTGGCTGCCGGACAATTTTCAAAATGATTTATATTTTGCATGTTGTTGATGGTTTCCAATTGACAATTCAGAACCAAATGTTTTTTATTATTATTATTATTATTATTATTATTATTATTATTATTATTATATATATTATTATTATTTTATTTTTGAAAATGCTTAAATTGGGTTTGCAATAGGGTGGGCAATTTTTGATACCTTGGGTATGCCATTTCATGTAGAAGGTTTTGTAGTTACTTTATTACAATTAGCCCTGTGTAATTACACTAGACAATTTTCCTTAAATTGTGATGTTAGAACACATTTTCAGGCAGTTTGTTGCTTTAAAGTTTTCTCTAAAAATAATTAAAATCTCCAAGTGAATTTTGATAGTCAAACTTTTCGATTCAAAATCATCGAAAATGCCATTTTTGGGGTTATGTTAATGGATGAAAGCAATTATTTTAAGTTGTAAAATTGTTTTGGGGAGAAATACATACTTAACAATGGTTTAAGTTAATAATTATTTCAAGTTTTAGACCTAAACAGTTTTCTTTTTACAGGGTGGTCAAAAGGTTCGATTTTCAAAAATTGTGCATTTTTGAAGTCTAATCTCTCTGGTGGACAAATATGTAAAACGTTGAAATTTACAGAAATTGGAGTACTCTATTATAAGAAATAACTTGAATAAAAATTTTGAGTTTTAGACTCAAGTGGTTTAAGAGAAACAGACCTCGAAAGTCGTACAAAAATTCAATATTTCATAAATATCGCCATGGGTTCATTACTTCTTTTTATTCATAGTTTGTGAATAATTTTGTCATAAATTAAAACACAAAATATGTAAAATTAGATTTCAGAACTATAAAATAATACTTTAAATGTGTAAAATCACTGTAAAAAAATTACTATGAATTAGCTTTTAAACTTGTCAAACATAATTTTTAAAATAGTTCAAATTGACTTCTGATACTTAAGCTAATATTTTAAAGAAATAATACCATAAGATACGTACTTTATTTTGAGTATTCGTTTAACAACAATGATATATCCTCTGAAAGTGATAAAGAAATATTATAACAGCGCCCTCTAACAGTAGAAAATTCGGAGGGACTGACTTTTCTTCCCACATTTTCCAAAGGACCTCATACTTTGTTATTATGTGATAACTTGAATGATGTTGTGATTCCAGTTGGGTGGTAGAATTTAACAAATATATCGTTATTCTCTAAATTTATGCCCATAATGACTCCCAGCTATCACTCTTGATCATACACTCAAGCAATGATGATTGTTTCTAAGAGTTATTGAAACTGCTTTCATTACAGAAAGATCCTCATATTCTTTTGACATTGATGTTAAACAGCATATATATAATAGTGCTTTGTGAAATTTGAAAGCATCAGAAAATCGGTGCTTCAGAGAAATTTGTAAAAGAGTCTAAGTAAGGGAAAAAGAGAATCGTTCTTCTAAAATCCCCATGGAGTTGAAAACTGGCGGGTTTGATCAGTGCTGTTGTCGTCTTGCGATCCTTGGCACTGCAGTGATGGGGCACGGTACTGAAAATCGCTTGGCGACGATACCGGTAGCCTTCGATACTCTGTAAGATTCTCTTGGGCGATACGATTTCGGTACTTTGAAAAACGTTTTGGGCGATACCGGGTACTCGGTTTGTTATGCGATACATCCGATACATGGTAGCATTTTGAAGCCATAAACAAAAAATGATAAATAGTTTTCCGAGAAATAGTTATACACATAATACATTCTATTACTGGTTGATATAGTTTTTATGTCGATTCGGGCTTCTTCATCTGTAACTTTTAAATTTGTATAAAAAATTAAAGTTAAACAAAGGTAAAGATTTTGAAATTTGCCATAGGACAGAAACGTTTAAAATCGCTGTCACAAGGTGAGCAGTTCAAAAATTTCCGAAGTAATTAATCTGGATTACACCAGTTTGTCTGCTATTAATTTTTTTGAAAATGTTTTTCCGGAATTTTTGGGGATAAGATTTCACTTTCAGTGTTTAACATTTATCATTGTTTA
>JABUQX010079433.1:10000-17500 GCA_015478945.1 Trachelipus rathkii
ATTTAATTTTTATAATTATTTAAAGTTAATTTTTTATTATTATTATTATTATTATTTAACTATTTAATTATTAATATTTTATTTATTATTTATTATTATTATTGTTTATTAATTTATATTATTATTTTTATATTATTATTTAAATTTAATTATGATTATTATTATTTAATTAATTATTGTATATTTTATTCTTATAATAAAATAATTGGGAAATAGGTTGCATAAATTAAGAAATGTTTTTTTAATATTTTTATGTTATATTATTTATTATCATATGTGTGTAATAACATTGTCATGTGCGTTAATACGATTAATATACAAGTAAGTTGACAAAATTTATTAATATTGGTATTTTTATTATTATATTATTTATATATTATTTATAATTATATTATATATAATAATATAATTATATTTTATAATAATTATAATTATATATTATATTTAATAATTATTAATATTATATATTAATATTAATATTTAATAATTAATTTTTTTTACAGATGATAAAAGTATTAATATTTAAATTTTTAATTAAATTAATTAATTTATATAATATACTTTAATTAATATTAATATTATTTAAAAATTAATATTCAGATTTAATTCTATATTACTATTTAATGATTATTATATATAATATTTACATTATTATTTATAATATTCAATATTAATTTAAATATATTATAATTATTAATATTAATAATATTAAATATTAATATTAATATTAATATTCATATTAATAGTAATGCAATCAATCAACAATTAATAATCTACATACTTTCTTCTCCCCAAAATGAATTATGAATATAATGAATATGTGAAGATACATGCTATGGAAACGAAAAGTAGTAAAGAAATGACAAAGTCGAAAAGAAGCCCATCCTTACCACCCACTTTATAATATCTCCATTTGTTATGGTTGGAAAACTTAATATTAACCTGATCGTCAGACTTTAGCAGAATCTATTTACTACGCCTATATTGATACTTTCACTCTGAATTTAGTGTAACTCATTATTACATTATGACGATCCTCACTATTATAATTATTATTGCTATTATTTATCTCGTTACTCATATAGATTATTTAGAGTTCACATTCTCATCTTATTGTCTCATATGATCGTGAAGTTTATTATCTATATCATATATATCCTTCTCATCTCAAAATTAATCTATCTCACCTATTTTACTCATTATCTCATTATTTTATATGTCATCTCTTTTAATCTTCTACGTTATCTATGTGCTCAAATCTAATCGTCATCTCCTCACTTCTCTACAGTTACATTCCTTTAATGACTCAATCTCATCTCTTTAATTTTTTTTTCTTCTCTAACATGTATATAAGTTTATATCTTATTAACCCTCAACCACAATTACTTTAACTTCAACGATAAATATTTCAAACAAACCTCAGACAATATATTAATCTATATCTAATCTATATTAATTATCTTTTTTATCTATTTATATATACATAATTTATACCTATCATATATATATATTTGTATTTATTATATATATATATATCTACTTATTTCATATTTTTTAATCTACTCTCTTTTAATCTTCATATATATCACCATTAACTATCAATACTCCTATATTGAGATTATCATATTTATTATTATTAATATACTTTATTTTTTAATTCAATTATTATTCGATCAACATCAATCTCAATCATGTTACTTATTGAGACTCTACTAGAAAATTCAAGTTTGGATCTCAGTCAGTATCGACACCCTTGCAACATGATATCTTTCCACAAATATAATTCGTTGACCTGACAATCTCGAGATAATTATTGCTATGCTTATTGTTCTCTTGTCTTGAGTTTGAGCTCATGTCATTCTCTGTCTCTAATCTTAACTTATCACCTCAGTCTCAACACCTACCATACAAGAAGAAATAAAATCTTATGATTTTCATTACATAGCTTAAAGAAAGTTATTAACAAAGTTCCAGCTTACAAACTTACATTACTATCTCCCATAAGATGTTTCAATTACTCACTCTATAACAATAAACTATAATCGGCACACCCAGAACCAATTTTAGATCTCGTAAAAACTCTTGTCCTAAAACGAGCATAGATAGATATGGTGAATTCATGCAAAGCATATACTAGATGATACACATCGGCAATACATTACACCACTATGAGAAAACAGGAAATACTCACAAAGTCATCTGAGCAATAGCTCTCATGAACATTAGTGGCCAGTACTCAGCAGAGTTAATAACTATATTTATATAGGGTCCGCTTTACTATATACAGAGAGGTTGAGGGGGCGAAGCGACGAGGGCTATATTTAATGAGTAAGTGGTTATAATATTATAAATAAATAGTATTATATATATATATATTAAATTGTATATAATTATAATATATAATGCCAATAATATAAATAATGATAAATAATATAATATTAATTACATAATATATATATAATTAAATATAAATATTCATAATATATAATAATAATAATTAAAATATATAATATAATTAATTAAATATAATAATAATTATAATATAAATAAAATAATATAAATATGAATAAAGAATATATATATAAATATTAATAAAAATATATAACTAATTATTAAGCAAAACATTATACAAATTACAATAACTGCTGAAAAGTTAAAAAGGAGTAAACATTAAAGCTTAAGTATTCTAATATTAATTTAAATCAAACTCTATAATATATATATTAATGTATTTATATATATAATTGTTAATATAATAATTAAAATATAACACCATTAAACTACTACTTATAAAATATTGCTTTAATGCTAAATTATAATTATAATGGAAATATAATAATAATATAATAATATATAATAATATAATTATTAAATATAAATAATTATAATATTAATTTATAAATATATTAATAATACGCATATTAAAAAATTAAAAAATTTGTCAGTAATATATAATTATATATAATATAATTTAATATATATTATTAATAATTAAATAATAATAACATAAAATATTAAAAAATAAAATAATAATAATAAAATATTAAAAATAATTATATATAATATAATAATAATAAGGTATAAATAAATTTATATAATAATCAATAAGTAATCATTTTATAACTTACAATTTAGAGGATAGATAATATAAATATAAGAACTAAATGATAAACCAAGATATTTCTGGTCCACACAATAATACAAACTATTAAATGCAGAAGTGAATTCTGAGATGAGAGAAACAGTAGGTTATATTGAATTTTTACTTCATTAACTCAGATAATACTTGTAAATAAGCAACTGTAAACTGTGAAATGATTTAAGACTTTATTAAATGATTCATTTTACGACAACAAGATCAGGTTCTCGAGGTTCTCGTAAAGGTCTCTCTGAACTTCTTTGCGGTAAAGAGCATTTAGGTGGAGGTTTACAATTTAAATGTTCTTCTCTGTGTCAATTCCTTTATTCCAATTAGGTTATGAGATATTAGAAGTTTTATCATTTAAATGACTTGCTTCAACTCAACAAATGTCTACAGGTAACTGAGAAAAATCACAAATATTACTCAGTCCCTCAGGAAATTGTGAGCAGACAATTTTAAAAAAAACTCTTCCTTCGTTTTTCTCCCTCGTCTGTTGTGCTTTGGAGTGATTTTGAGCCCAATTGATAAATTTAGGCTAATATTCAGATTAAAAACTAATTCAATAAGCATTCTATATATTACGTTATAAGGAGTAAGAAAATCGTGCTAATGTTACTTCAAGCTAGTCGTGGTTTCCATAGGTGTAATCATAACTATAATCAAATTCTCAAGACTTCTACGGAGATAGCATAGTAGACGATCTATTTTATGAACACGGGTTCAAAAAATCTTGTTATCTTTGCACTCTTTAATTTATAAATGTAAATATAGTTATTTTATTAGATGTAGGGCATGCAAATGAGATTTACAGAATTTCGTATTAATGAGAATATGAATTTCCCTGCATATATAGAGAATAGAAAAGAATTCATGTACTTATGCTACTCAATGCAAATACTTTCATGCAAACGATTTAATCTGAATGTGTCTCTATAGCACGTGATCGGCATGACGAATTTGATTAATAAGCATTACATCATTCTATTTTAAAAATTTTATTCAACACAATTTTTTTTGTCAGTATAATCTTATCAATCTATTTTTCTTTCCATACTGAGAAGTTGTTGCGTGTCTTGCCTTCTTCTCTTATTAAATATTGTGTTTAATATGTTTATATATATGTAATCGGCGAGACTTGACAATAAGAGCACTATGGCGAGTGTTACATAGTAACAGAACCTCAAAACATCGTTGGGAGCAGAAATGGACAGAGTCTCGCATGGATTAAGGTTCTGACTCTCTAGTAATATGATTGTAATTTTTTAAGAATATAAATATATTTTGACAAGGCTTTTATTTTTAAGAAATCAGCTATATGGGTTCGTACCAATAGGAATTAGTATTGTCATTAGAAATCATATTGATGTTTTATTCTTTTATAATAGTAGAGAGCTAGTCATGAGAAGAACATTAACAGCTTATAGGATAACTTTTGTTGACCTTTAGAATATAGTGATTTTAATTAGAATCACATTTACTTGGAGCTCTTAACATTTAGTTATGAAATTCGGAGCTTCTTTTAGATTGTATATTTACTAGGATAATAATGTTTTTATATAAGTTTTTAGGGAGAGTCTACTTAGGTTCGCCTGCCACTTACCATATTCTTGTAAATTTAATTTTTACAATAATTTACATTGTTTCCTTTACAGTTTTTCATATATCAAGATTTCCTGTGTCTCTGCATATTAATATGAATATTGTATGAGATTATTACGGATTAACTACACCATTTCCTTGGCTGATTTGCATAGTGTGCAGGATGTTGGTGTGTAATGTAAATATTAACTGAGATAAATGATATTAGTTAGCTCGACTATGCAACCCATTCATATGACAACTTGATACACTTAAAATAGAGGGAAACAAATTTGAGTAGGAGATAAAGAAGGGGAGGGTTTTTCAGAGCGCATGTTCCTCTTACACTAGAAGGAAGAAAATTTCGAAAATTTCTTTGGGCATACACGAATTCTGTCTTCGCAGAGATATACCGGAGGACTCATCCTATTATAAGTACGAGATTTAACCATCTTAGTCGGGCATTTTAGTTTAGCATCAACAGTTCTCATTATTGTTTAGATTTATATAAGTAGTGATACTAATCAATCGAATGAATCTCTGATTATAATACTCCATAGTAATATAAGCACATAGAATGTCTGTTTTCCATTTATTACTTATATTGACATATATTTATTCATATAATACTTACTTTATTTAACTTATATTATATTATTTTTCATAATTACTATTTTTATATTTTAATTTATATTTATTTGCTGAGATAGTTATGTAAAACAAATTATTTCTATCTCATTCGTAAATAGTGATATTACGTCATATCATACAAATATAATATTTTGAAAATTTATTATATATATTCAGTTAAGGAGGATTCATGCAAAATTTTTTAAATTCGGTTGATATAATGACTCATAAGTATCAAGTGATTAGTTAGTAATTTAAGAGTATATATAATTATATATTTATATACTTTAACATGATACCACCAACTCAACGGGATGGGGCCCTTTTTCAAAAAGGAGGGGAGCAAAAAAAATTACATAAAGAAAAACAAAAAATTAAATAAATCGGAAATAAAAGCCCACCCTGTCCCTTGCCTAAGGCAATTCCCTCAGGTTGGGGCGTAGACGCGGGATTCAAATAGAGGAAGATTGAATACTGCAGGGAAAATAGAAGAAGCCAAGGAGTTCCACAAAACAGATGTGGCCTGGGCAAAGAAGGAGGTACCACAACGAGTGATCCTTGAGTCTCCAATTTTCACATAATTTTCATGAGAAACAAAGGCACCTCTTGTGTGACGAGGGCGACACAGTGGTGGAGGATGCGGAAGGTGCAAATCTCTCGAGCACTTGCCGTGTTAGAGGTATATAATTGAGCGAATATAAAGGATAGCAGCATCTACTCTCGGGAGCACGAGCTGAGTCAAGAGGCGGAACTCACACAAGAAAGTGCATGTTATAACCCTTGCTTAGTTACTCTATCCAAAAGGAGGGTTGAACCGGATCCACCCCAAATGTGGGAACAGTAATATTCCATACAGGGGCGTATAAGACCTTTATATAACTGAAGTATATGAGCAGAAGAAAAAATTCACAAGGACGCTCAAGTCTGAACAGAATCCCAGCTATTTGTTGAGGACCGATTCGCAACCGACGAACGTGATGTATGAAGTCTCCAGATCGAATTGTTTAATTTGAGTAGTGTGTATCCACTAGAATAGGTTTGATGTTGTTTGACACGGTAAAGATTGTATAAATTTTCGTAAAGAGTTGAGAGGAGGAGGTACGAGAGAGGTTGTTAGATGTGCAGGGAGATATAAAAGTTTAAAGTTTTATTTAATCATTTTAATGTTTGTTATGGTCTGCTTGTTAAGGTTGTTTTTACATTTTATATTATGTTTATCAGTGCTGGAAACAATGTATATATAATATGAGTTGAGGTCTGCCCATTTAGTTTATTTTCATTTTACTTATTTTTTAAATTTTTATTTTAAAAACACATTATTTTAAAATTAATATATATATATATATTTATATATATATATATATATATATATATATATATATTATATATATATATACTATATATTATATATATCTATATATATATATTAATATATATATATATATATATACCAGTTTTTGATGGCATAAATTCTTAACGTAAGCATTATACATGTAGTTTCTATTAATTCTCAATAGGAAACTATCTTTCAATTTTAAGTTTTCAATTATTAGAATCTGAAAGTTCTCAAAATAAAAAGAATTAAATTTCATTCTAACGCGAGTCTTCAAAATTTGGCATTGATTCACTTCTTTCAATTAAAGATGGAAAATATAAAAATTGCATTTTTTTTTCCTTAACTTTGAAACTTAAATTTCCTTTCTTACTCTTATTCTCTAAAAAAAAGATTTTCTCTTCCACAAAGAGATGAGAGGGGATTATTGAAGCTAATATATATATATATTATATTATAGTAATATATTTATTTTATATATTATGGTATTATATATATATATATATATTAATAATATATATATTATATATTATACTATATATATAATAACATATAATACTATATAATATATATATAATAATTATATATTATTATACAGGGCGTACGGTGAAATATTTACTCCTCTGTAGGGTTTTGAATTATATATATATATAGTATATAATATATATATATATAGTATATATATATAATATATATATATATATATATTATATATATAATATATTATAGACTGCGAGAAATAGAGAGAGGAGTTACTTACGCTCACTATCTATGTCTAAAGAGCGGCCGTAAGAGAGTAGCAAATGGAGGTAAGTCT
>JABUQX010079433.1:22500-30051 GCA_015478945.1 Trachelipus rathkii
TCTTACAGGGGACCCGCGTCTTTAATAAGGACCGACTCTTTCGATTAGTCTCTGAAAATGACTCTCCTTAAAGGACCGCTCGGTGAATGGGAACGAACTCGCCTCTATTTAAATAGTTTATAATTTCAAGCAACTTTAAGATGAACTCTCAAGCAACCACCATTTAAAAAGGAAGAAATTTTTTTTACTCACGATAAATCGATATGCAATTTTGAGCATTTTCAAAGTTGTAGTAGCGTTATTTCCTTCTTGTCCTGCAAATCTTTGAAGTTATCTTCACGATCGCTTCACCCCAGAAAGTGCGAGAGCAAAGAACTTTTTCCATTCAAAGCCAGATTCTTGAAATGAAACAAAGCAGCACTTTTTATAATATAATTATTGATAATATATATTATGTATTATCGGAGTAGTTATATATAGTTCTATATAGTAATATATAATTATTACTATATAATAATTATAGTACTATATAGTGATTATATATTATAGTAAATTTATAATACTCATATATGTATATATTACGTATATATAGATTATTTTTATTTATATATAAGCAATGTTTTTATTTAATATAATAAATATCACTTTTTTTCTGCAAGATGGAATTGGTGGGTGATAAATATTTACAATATCACCACCATTTCATGAAATATAATTTAAAAGAAGGTGTTTTCCAGCCCATATTTGTATTAATGGAAGGAGAATTTAGAAAATTTTCTTTTGATAAATGACTCTGACTGGCTTTGACGGAGGGCAACTTCAACCTTCTGCATTTTTATTTATTTCAAATTTCTTGCTTTATATTTTATATTTGGGATTTGAACTATTAATATTCTAAAATCGCCAAACAAATGAATGAAAAAGATACAGAACTGATTTTCCAGACAAGTTGTAATTACTGAATGTGTATAAAATTTTACATTTCTAAAAATCCTGAATCGCAATTTTCCTTTCCCTTTTAATGTTGTTTACAGCAACATGTGAACTAAAAAGCTATTCTCTCCTCGGAAAATATCCAAAATCTTTTCCTTGAGTAGATGTTTCTGACTTTAATTTCCCATCTCTCCAATAATCACTTTTAGGTTATTTATTCCTTCTTGTCCAATCACAATTCTGGCCCTTATAGTTTTCCCCTTCCCCTCTTGTTTCCACTGCGTATATATATATATATATATATATATATATATATATATATTATATATATATTATATTATCTATATATAATATTATTAAATTATATATATATTATATATATATATATAATTATATAATATAAACTATATATATAAATATATATATATAATATGTGTATACATATATATATATATAATATATATATATATATATATAGTATATATATATATATATATATGTATATACTAATAATATATATATTATATATATATATATATATATATATACTAATAGCAATTGATTTTACTGGCAAATAAAGATATTACGGAAAAGTAAAGAAAGTGTCTCCGATGGTGTTCGAACAGATGCATGTTGTGAGCGAGAATCATAATCCATTGTCTTAACCACCCGAAAACTCCAGGAAGCTTAAAACGTAGCCTCAAATAGAATATATAAGCCGCATGGATCTACTGAAGTTACAACCAAGTTTTCACCCTAACTTTCCTCCTTCTTGTAATTTATATAATATTGCTCTAACAAATTTTATTAGCAAATGAAGACAATACGAGAAAGTTAAGAAAGTTTCTCCGCAAGGAGATAATGTCAATGGGGTTCATGCGGATCGAAAATTTTATTTGAAAAGAAGGTTTTGACTTCGTGCAGTGGCCGAATGGTTAATCGCTCTCATTCTCAACATACGTCATTGCGAATCCTCAAGGAGAAACTTTCTTTATTTTCTAGTAATGTCCTTACCAACTAATATATATATATATATATATATATATATATATATATATATATTATATAGTATATATATATATTATAATATATTATAGTTATAATAATTTATATATATATATATAACTATATATATATAATATATATATATATTATATATATATAATATATAATATCTATATATATATATATATATATATATATATATATATATTATATATAATAGGTATATATATTTATATATATATATATATATATATATATATATATATATATAATATAATAATTGGCTTCAGTCATAGTCAAATTAACTTTTCAATATTTTCGACAATGGACTTTCATCTGCTTAAATTATTTATCTATATCACCAAAGGTCTTTCTTAATCATTAACTAATTTGCCAAATACAAATGATCTGTTTTAAAACGTGACATCTGTGAATATAATATATTATATATCTAATATATATATATATATATATTATATATATATATATTATATATATATATATATATATATATACTAAATATATATATATATATATATATATATATATATATATATAATATATATATATATATAGCTATATATATATATATAATATATATATATATATATATATATATATATATATAATATATATATATATATAGTATATATATAGAATATAAATATATATAAATATATATATTATAATATATAATATATATAATATATTATATATATAATATATATATATATATATAGGTATATTATAAATATATATAAATATATATAATATATGATATATAATATTAAATATAATATAAATATAAATATATATATATATATATATATATATATATATATATAATATATATATATATATACTATTATATATAAGTATATATAATATATATATATATATATATATATACTTATATATAATATATAATGCAAAATTCTTGAGTAAATCTATTTGCCAAACAAATAACTTTTGAACTACAATATCAAAGTCCATCTATTAAATATTAAACTTTATTATTTTCCAACGATAAAAACCTTCATTATCAAAAATATACTTTGAAAACCTTTGATTGAAAAAGAAAACACTATATAAGGATAAAATTTATCACAAATACCAATTTCTGTACCGATCATGCTTGTGGAGGTAAGAATTTGTATCCTACTTTTAGCATATAACTTCTATTCTTTTAAATTTCTTCAGGATATGGAAAAAGACTGTTCACGTTATTATCATTAATTATATTATTACTATTATATGGTATTATAATTTATATTAATTAATTATTATTATTATTATTATTATATTTTATTATTAATTATTATTATTATTTTATTATTTTTTATTATTACTATTTTTAATTATTATTATTATTATTATTATTATTATTTTAGCAATTGTTGGTATCAATCTTATTGATCATTATTATTATTTTTATTATTATTAATTTAATATTATTTATTATTATTATTATATTATTATTATTATTATTATTATTATATTATTATTATTATTATTATTATTATTATTATATTATTATTATTATTATTATATTATTATTATTATTATTATGTATTATTATATTAATTATTGTCATATTATTATAATATATAATATAAATATTATTATTATTATTATTATTATTATTATTCTTATTGGTAGTTAAGTTGTAATAGCTTTATTTAATTGTCACTATTATATTTTAGTTATTATTATTATGTCTATATTATTATTATTATTATTTATTATTATTATTATTATTATTATTATTATTATTATTATTATTATTATTATTATTATTATTATTATTATTATTATTATTATTATTATTATTTTATTTATAATATTGTCATAAAAGATATGAAAAATATAACATAAATATTACATATTCATTAATTATAAGATGCTAACTTTCAATATTATTATTATATTATTATATTTTTATTATTAATTATTATTATTATTATTATTATTATTATTATTATTAGTAGTAGTAGTAGTAGTAGTAGTAGTAGTAGTAGTAGTAGTATTTCTATAATCAGCATTTTCATCTCATTTTATTTTCAATATATTTTTAATTTCTAATGTTATTATTATTATTATTATTATTATATTATTATTATTATTATTATTATTATTATTATTATTATTATTATTATTATTATTATTATTATTATTATTATTATTATTATTATTATTATTATTATTATTATTATGATTATTGTTATCATTATTTGTTTTATATATTTTAGGTTCCTAAGATTGTGTATTGAAAATAAAAGTTTGATATAAGGAAGAAGTTTTCCGTATAACCTTGTTCGACCATCTCAAAATCGGCGAAATATATTGTGTCAGAACCAAGTAAATTGGCGGTTACATTTGGTGGCTTGTAGGGGAGGACCTACCCTTGACCTACGACTGCAATGGAGAGTATAGATGGGAGAAAAGAAGAAACGAGGAGTATGGGAGAAGAAAAGGGAAGGGGATTTAGTAGAGGACAGAATTCAAAAAGATGGAGGATTTTAAAAGAAGAAATGGAAAGAAATATAGTGTTCAATATGAAGCTAATAAGAATGAATTACAGGAGAAGAAAGGATGAAGAGTGGGAATAAAGGTACAGTAAGCTAAATTTTTTCCTCTTTGTAAGTTTGGTTCCCAAACTTAGGGTGGGAGAAATGTGGGAGAACCAAGTAAATTGTTAAATAAAAGCTGAGTTAAATAATGACACGTGAGGAGAAGGGCAGATGAAATGGTCACGTCTCGGAAGGAACCTCCAGAGGGGGATTGGTCGACCCAAAGAAAAGTCCTAAAAACCTCGTAAGAAGGGAGAGAAAAACTTACTAAGAAATCCGCAGTTAAAAAAGCGGGAAGTAAACTATGAAGGGTTTGAATTTAAAAGACACTTTATTTTGTAGATATTTGTATTAAGTTTTTAAAAAGAAATATTGAGTTATGAATAATTGTTAATGGTAAAAATTTAAGAAGAAATGTTTGTAATTGGTAAATGTTTAAGAATTATTAGGAAGTTAGTTTTTTTTAAAAGAAAATATATAATCATATAAATATTTGATATTTAAGGAAGCGATCTTGAGGTCTCCACCTGATTAGAAGATGACGTTATAAATGACGGATCCACGTACTGAATAGACTGTAAAAACCCGAAAGTGACATAGAAGTACGGAAGGAGAAAGTACATTGAAAATTGGAAGATTGTTTATCCTTTGACAGTTGATGTCCACTCTGGGAGCGGAACAGATGATTTGAATGTTATACGGTATTCTGTTTGTATTGAACATTTACGTAACTAAACGGAAATCGTAAGTTATTTTATTAACTATATTTTGCTCATTGGTACAAACAATTTACTTGCCTGATTTCAAAAATGTGACTAATGGGTAAATGTTAAGCTGCAGATTTGCTTGGAAATTTTAAAGTGTTTTCTTAATAGACGATTGCACAAGGACATTGGTGTAAGTTGATTATTCAATGTGCAGCGTAATTAATAACTGGTCGATATTCCTGTGTTCTTCCTTTGCTTAACTAGATTCATTTTGGTGAAATTTTTATATAAACATTTTAGTGTTAAGATTTTTGGTTAATTTATTTTATTGATTATATATCCTCGTAGTAATGAATTTAAGAGACATTTTCGTAAATAATTAGGTATAATATGTGTACAGAATTTATATATATGAGAAATGTTAACTTTATTGAGTGTCATTGATATTTTAATTTATATATATATATATATATATATTAGATATATATATATATAATAATATAGATATTAATAAAAAAATAAATTTATCTTTATTATACATATATAGATATATAATATAATGTTTGTATATATTATATAATATATTATATATATATATATATATAATATAATATATAATATATATATATATATATATATATATATATATATATATATATATATATATATATATATATATATATATATTATATATATTATATTTGTGTGGGGTTTTCCGAATAGCGTGGCATAATTTTATTGGGTATTGTTTTGTTTTGTTATTAAAAATATAATTATTTACCACGTGTATAATTTTGATCCTTCTCCATTGTCAGATCGTGGTCTTAAGTTGATAAAAGGGTACGAGAAAAGATAGTAACGACGAAGCGGTTAAAAATATATATATAATCTATATATATATATATTATTATATATATAATATATATATATAATATATATAATAATATATATATATATTAATATAATATATATATAATATATAATATATATAATGACATATAAAAATTTCATTTAAAATTATTTTGAAGATTAATTTAATAAAAAAAAAGATCAAATTTAAAAAAGGGAAAATTGCTTTGGAAAGGTTTTAATTTTAAAAGAAAATTTTGTAAGGATTTATTTTATTAAAAAGATTGCCTTTCTTCGAAAGTTTTTAAATAATAAAAATATGAAAAAGATAAAAAGATGAAAAAAACAAAGTACTACTAAGCAAACTTTAAATGAATATTATATATTATATATATAATATATATATATTTATATATAGATATAATTATATATATTAAATATATATATACTATATACTATATTGATATATATCGTTGAATTTTTTAATATAGAAAATTATAAAATAATATTTAAACAATAAAATATAAAAATATAATATTATATATATTATATATATATATATATATATATATATATATATATATATATTATATATATATATATATATATATATATATATTTATATATATATATATATTATGTATATATATCATATATAATATATATATATATTATATATATTTATATTATATATATATTATTATATATATATATATATAGGATAGTAATATATATTATGATATATATATCAGAGCTATTGATGTCCCACATTCCTGACATATGAGAAATAAAAAACTTAAAATTGCTTTGTAAATTGTATAATTTTCATGCTATATTGATAAATTAAAACTACTGTAGATGCCTAAATATTAAGTATTTTCCTAAGCATTTTTTGCTATGATTGAAACTTTGTAAGAAAATTTTAATTAAATTTTAAATACATGTTTATTCAAATTAAAAAAAAAAATTTTTTTTTTTTAAAATTCGCCTCTACAAAGCTGCTTTAAAAAAAAAAAAACGCTATATGTGGTCCGAAAGAAGTTTTTATTTTTTCCTTTTTAGTTAAAGTAACTAGGAATATAAATTTATATAGGGTCCAGTAATTGTTGAACTTGAGAATATTTCTTATAAATGAGCAACAGAAAGCCTCAGACAAATGAAGTCAATAACGTTTATGCTTATATACTAAAAACAATATTACGATGAACTAAGTAACAAAAATATCTAAGAATATAAAGAAAACCTTTACTATTTTAATTTTCCTCTCTCCTTCTCTCTCTCTACTCTCTCTCTCTCTCTCTCTCTCTCTCTCTCTCTCTCTTCTCTCTCTCTCTCTCTCTCTCTCTCTCTCTCTCTCTCTCTCTAGGTACGAGAAAGATCTGTCTGTCTGTCTGTCTCTGTCTATCTGTCTGTCTGCCTGTCTGTCTGTCTGTCGTCTTCTGTTCTGTCTCTCTCTCTCCTCTCTCGCTCTCTCTCCTCCTTCTGCTCTCCCTATCCCCTCTCCTCTCGCTCTCCGTCTCATCCCCTCCTCCTCTCTTCCCGTCTCA
>JABUQX010079434.1:0-52095 GCA_015478945.1 Trachelipus rathkii
AATAAAAATGATGAGTGCGACGTTTTGAGAGTAATTAACAAAATATCTGTACAGTTTTTTATTTATATATAGATGAAAAATTATATCTATATCAATATATATCTCTCAGAACATTTTATGCCTACTATCCTTTTAAAATAATGTAATACACATTTGATGAAATGTTTATCTCATGTGTTTTCTTTGTTATTGCTGTAACCTTTATTCAAATATGTTTCTATAAATCTATAATTATAGTTATATATGTATATTATTGCATACAAATCAAATTAATCAGTATTGACTCGGAGAATATCTACATTATTATTAACGCATTATAAAATTGTCCATCTTTATTATAATTAGCCAGGCCATAATATGATCTCTTTACATTTTTAATTTAAGATTTGTCAAAGTTTTGACGATCAAAAACTAATTTGCATCTTTTTCATATTTAATTAAACAAAACATCAAGTTTGAGAATCACTACTTACACTAAATAATAGTATTGACACATAACATTATTACAATCTCAAGAATCTCAAGACTATTCCGTGCATAGTATTAAAAATAAAACTTATCTATAGGTTTCACCATTTACTAGCTGAAGATAGTGACTCATTTACCTGGTCTAGATAAGATTTTATTGTGAGTAAATAAGCCTAGAGTATGGAATAGATTCTTAGCGTTAGTTTATAATACATATAAAATAGGAATCTTTACTCCTATATTCCATAAGATCGCCAACCCATATGTTAGAGAGTATGGTGTCTATAGAGCGATATTGAAGGCTAGCGATGACCGCAATCGCTGAGTGAGCAGATCCCTTATGCTAAGTGTGCAAAGTAAGCAAGTTTGATATGAACTTAAGTGATGTGATGTTATTATTTAGGTTGATTATAGCAGTAGTATAATATAACTCACCTTAGTAGTAACTTGGAGTGAGATAATATTATTTGTATTAACTCCTTATAACCGTTAGCTATCTTTATACTAATATATGGTTTATATATCCATCTATTTAGTGATATATAGGTATATTACGTATTAATATATTTAGTATATTATATACTATATTTTGCTCCTTATATTTTATTTTATATATAGTAATTTGATTATATTATTATATGATTATAATATCTTATAAGTTAGTAGTTATCTGCTATTATATTATCTTTATTATACGTTATATGTTATAATGTGATTGATTACAATATAGATAGTTAGGTATATGGGTTATATAGTATATGTGATTTAATATATGAGTATGATAGTATACTATCACTCACTCCCATATTTTATTAGGTATACTATGATACTTAGACTTTATTTGATACTATCTCTCTATCACTCTCCACTACCCCTCATATTTATTACGTATTAGCTAGCATATATATATTTATAGGCGCTATTGTGTTATATATAATAGGTTATAGGTATATATATATATAGTGAGGTAGTGGTATATTATATATAATCATAATATATATATTATATATATCTATATAAATAGTATAATACCTTATTAGTATTGACTTATTTACTCAGTTATATATAGTTACTCGTTATTAGTAATTACTATACCTATTTTTGAACACCCGTAAGCTGATCTGCTGTTTAGCATAAAATTTGTAATCTGTGCATACTGGTAATCATAAATTTACATTTACATTCCCTCATTTGTCAGTCCTTGAATATGTTGGAATTGGCATCCCCCATGAGCCTTCGAGAAGCATGTTTTCTGTTTGTCCACTCTATTCACCAGTCCGCAAGGTTTTATCTTATCTATTCAGACAGTCGTTCAATTCGCAACAATTACGCCATTTTACCAACACGTTCTTTAATTTCTTAGTCTGCAGTTACTTTTTCAGCACGTGTAACTATTAGTAATTTATGTATATATTTTAGGGAATTCATATTAAGTATTATTATACTAGCTAAATGGTGACTAATTGATTTATATTATTATTGTTGAGATACTTTGTATATTTAGCTTTATAAACTATTATACTGGATACGTTTACTCTGTTAATCAGTACTATACTAATTATTTTTATATTATGATATATGATATTGATTTATTCGTGTAAGTATGTAGCTTATTAATCTCAATTATACTATTACTTATAATAATATAGCTCATATGACTAATTAGTTTTTTCCTTTTTATAGTATGATTATATTTATCACATATTATATATATACTACTATAATTTTAGGTATATATATTTATTATTTATCATATATATCCTTTATAAGTATATGCTATTTTCAGTTATATTATATCTATTTGAATTTTGCCTAATACATATTATACTCATATATTTATATTTATATATTATTTTAGTGATGACGTATAGAGTATTTATTCTCTCATATGTATGAAGGTTTGCCGGCATGTAATGAACCAAATCTGATCTCACGTGTGCATTTCGAAGCTCTTGTCCAGGTGTCCCAGTATTGGGAGAAAGAACTGTACTCTTGCGTACATCCTAAAACCATCAGTGTTTTCTTAGGAACTGTCATAACATATTTTTATCGATCTTTCCTTTTGATCTAGACTCAACTCGTAACGACAGGAGAAAGGCAAGTTGTGTTATGCAGCTTTTTTATCTTCATTACCAAAGAACAGATCTCGTATCTTTTCTATTAATTCATTTATCTATCCAATAATAAGCTATTAGTATTGAATTAGAAAGCTATGATATATATATTTATATTATGATTCTATATAAAATTAATATACTTCATATCTAGTCTGTTTTAACTACGATATAATTCTATAATTGGAAAGATATATTAATACTATTATTTTAATATTTTATAGCTAGTGAGATTGTATAATATTTGAAGAGAAGTAGATGACGCAGAGAGAGATGGAGATAGACTATGAGAGCATTTTAGAGTAGAGAGAGATGAGAGAGAGATATGAGAATGGGAAATAATCTGCATGATCAGCTAAACTATTATAGGATCAATTACCAAAGAAAACTTTATAATTTGTGGGGACGATTCGTAATGATATATTGATCTGCCTTTTTCTGGGGTATTGGAAGGATCTACTTCGCTATTGTTCGAATATGGAGGACCTAATATACCCTGATGCTTTAACCTCTTTCGGAGCCATCCTCCTCCCATACCAAAAATTCTGTTGGACTACAAGCTCGTGTCTGTTCTTTTATCAGAACTGTTGCTTTTGAAGATTCGCTACTTATTTGGGTTGGAGGATGACTCAGTTGGAGTAAAACATACGGAAATATTTGTCGCTCATGTCAGCAACATCGGTCGGATTCTAATTTTTCCCACCCAAGTAGAAGTTCAAATGGGATTTCTGAGCAGAAAATATTCATATAAGTTAAATTTTCTTTTTACCTTCCGCTCGTAAGTTTCTTGTCTGTTGCTTTTATATTACTATTTTTATTTATTAGATTATTAGTGATACATGAGTGTGGTGATCTCAATATTAGTAGCATTAGTTTCAATAATAGTAGTAGTGAATTTAATTAAATTAAAGAATTATATACATATAATCTATATATAAATATCTAGTATTATTATTTATTTTATCTAGTTATATTATAATAATCATTATAATTTATTAATATGTTGTAATATTTTATATTAACTATTTATAACTTCTCACGGCAAATAATACGTACCGTATATATAAGTATTATATATGTTATCTACAGTAAGTATATATTAGTAATTAGTTATATTATTAATACATCTTTTCTTATACTTTTTCCTATTATTATCGTATATATAATAACTGTATTGTTGGTTTGCTTCATATATTTACATTAAATTTTGTTTACATTTTTTAAAAATAATATAATATATTAAGTATACTATTTTGAACCGTTAACCTAACCCTCTCTCTGTATTATATTATATCATATAGTATATATATATTTATTTATAATAGCATATATTTTTATTAATAAGGTAATAATTAGAATTACTTCTTAATAAAATAGTTTTAGTTGGTAATTATTACTACAAGTAAAATATCTTATAAATATATTTGTTATATATTATAATTTTGGCGATCCATATAATATATTATATAATACTACTATATATATAGTATTATTAATTATACAGTATTATAAATTCAGTAACACTAACTTTATATAGGTATAGTAATATTAAATATATATATATTTATATTTTCTATATCATTATTTATTCATATATAATAATAAATAATACAGTATATTATAGTTATTTTTAATTATTTAATACAAGGTGCATATTACATTAAGACTAGATATTATATTTAATTATTATTCTTGTGTAATTCTATGCAATGAATATATTCAACTATCATTATAAGAGGGCTAGTAAACTTTAATAGCTTTGAGTACTATTATTATTACTACCTAACTTTACACTACATTAATAATAATTCAAATGTTAGTAGTAATAATATTATAGATATTGTTTTTATAGTATATATTTATTAATTAATTTTATTTTGTATATATATTTATATTATTATATTTATATTATTAAATATTTGCTTTATTCCAATATAATATGAATACGCGAGCTCAAACTTTTGATTATGTTATAACTATTATAATTATTGTATTGTTATTGCTATAATTTATTATTATATTATATTCTAAGCTGATATAATCTTATATTTTATAGTATATGTACTTATATTGCGATATTAAGCTATTGTATATCTATCTTTTACTATATCGTATTAATACCTTAAATCTATTCAGGTTATTTATTTGTTTATATGTAATTAACTTTTATTTTTTTGTCAATATATATATGATTAATATTTTATGATTACTATTATTATTTATAGCTATACTACTTTTTTTACATTATATTGTATTATATTGTTATTGTGCAGATGTTAAGAGAAGAGAGATCGGTAATTATTTTATTCTATCACTTGATGTGAAGCTCGTCCTTCTTTTATGTATACTATATCCGTTGATTCCGTCCGTTCTTGATTTATAGAAGAATCCTGTTGTCGCAGATCCAATTGAGAGTCCTCTGTAAGTTGTAGAAGTTCAATGTTATGATGTGGAAATTCCTGATTAATGTAAGAGTGAAAGTATCTTCTCGTATAGTACCTTAAATATCCATTAGCTATTCATTAAGTTACAAAGTCAGATTCTGCATCTCATATTTCAGTATTATTCGCACTTCTTCGATTGTATCGGAGTAAAGACTTCTTTCAATTAATACATCTTTCTGAGATTTTATGTCATAAGGGATTACAATTATATAGATGCAATTGTCTATTATGTGATGCTTAGAGTGGAAAGTTTCACTAGGACAGCTAAAATTTAATGTTCAAAATCAGGATTTCGTTTGCATTATGCTGTGACGGGTTAAGGTTTCGATATTCGGTCGTTCAGCGTATTGAAGATTTCGAGCCAGTTTTGAAATTTTCATTGCGTCGGCGGTCAAAACGTGATTTAATTGATCTTATGGCTAGTGTTCAGCATCTCCTTTGTCTGTTTTTCCGTAAGTTCCCGGAATACATTTTCGCAGTTAGGGATTCATATTATGCCGCTAGATTGTATTGTTCTTGTTTTATATTGATACGTCTCAGGGCTTCTGTTCTGTAAGATACTCTCTTGCGGTCTACTGTAACTCCACGTCGATTTCTGCTCTGCATTCTTTACCTTTACCCAGAGGTCCGTTAATTGTATCTTGGCGGTGGCAGCTAGTTAGCTTATATATTATTGTTTTATTAGCACTTCCACTTTCTTTTTGATCATTATTTGCCACCCCGCGTTCCCTCGTGGCCTCACATTTTTCTCGTTGTTTGTTTGCCAGTTTACGACTTTATTATATTTACCACTCCTGCTTTTTATTGTCATCAACTTTTCCTCCACTTTTTCCGCCGTCTCTTACCCTCTTTTTCGCTTTGTTTTTCGTCATATTTTATGCCCCTTCCGTCTTATACCCTTCATTTCTGCCATTTTATTTTGCCCGCTCCTTTTCCATATGGATATATTTTTTTCCCGTTTCTTTGTTTTTGTACTTTCCCTTATTATAACGTAACTGTAAACAAGTGGTTGTGTGACCCCAACCCAACGCGGTGATCTCAGGCGTTCTCTCTCTCTTTTAGTATGTTAGTTGCCCTTTGTGGGTATCTGACGACTCGTTGGTCAGTATTCTGGATATGCTGTTCTGTAATCTCTGGATTGTGACTCACGTCGGCGAGGTTGGAGGTAGTTTTCCCTATCTTAGTTACGTGGCGACACGTATAGGCGGATCCTAATATCATGAGCTTTCGTTGAGAGTCTATATCGGTCTTTCATTGAGTATGCTGAAGCTGGGACGTGTAACATGTGACAGTGCTCGGTATTCTGACATCCTCTGGAGATATTATAATAATATCGTATGAGTATGGTTGCGGATGTTTTCGAGTCGTAGCGATGGTAGTACTATGCCCCTCTTCCTCTTTTCCTAATCAGGTCAATCTATTCGATCTTTCTATCATTGCCACTTACCCCTTTTTTTTCTGGTCCCGACTGTTATTTTGCCGGTTTTTTGGTGGCCCCCCCACTCCAATACATGCATGTGCCACTTCCTTGTATCTAGTTCATTTTCAGCTAACATTTTTCTCTTTCCGTTTTCCTTCAATTATTAAGAGAATAACTAGTTATTATATGCCTTTATTAGGTTATTCAATAGTTACCATCATGGGGGCATATATTTCACTTTTTCCCCTTCACTAACTCTCATGTTTGTCTTAACCATTTTATTCACATGGAGTTACTTCCTACCCCCGCTTCACCTTTTCAACCTAGTAACATTCCATCTCTCACTGACTCTTTTGTTGATTATTCTCAACTTTTAGTTTGAACGATCTTGCTCGCTTTGGTCGTTTCTATCGCTCCAACTTTTTTCCCCAGGCCAATATCCTTTTTTCTGCTGTGCATCCCCCTAGGGTTTCGGGCTCGGCTTTGGACCCACGTTTTCTTCGGGGGCTGGCGTACACAACCCTTGGGGGTTGTCATTTTTTCGGCCCTACGCCCCTCTCGCTTGTGGGCTCGAGTTGGTGGGACTCACCTTTTTTTTTCCCCCCTCAGGACGGCGTTTCTGTCCAGTTTCGGCCCGGCTTCTATTCGTCCCACTTTCTAATTCGACACCTTTTAACTACTTCTTATTATACTTTTTTTTACATTTCGTTCCTCTTCAATTTTCACATTTCCTACGCACCAGTCTCTTTTCGTCGGGTGGCCGCTTTATCCACCTCATTTTTGCTGTTCTTCATGCCTTGTCTTGTACACCTCGTTTTTTTGGTGTGGCGCCGCACAAATCAGCTGTGCGCCAGGGCTTTTTTTATCGGCAACGTTTTGCGCATCTTAGTTTAAGCTTCCTTCTCGATTGCTCTACGTTCTGCTTCTGCTGTTTGCTGGCCCCTTCGTTTTCCTCGTTCCTCTGTGTGTCTCAGGTTATTCTTGTCTAATATCCCCACCATTTATTCTTCTCACCCTTCTTAGCGAGTGTTTGTTACCGTTTCGCCCCGGTCTTATATTTCGTTTCCCCTTCTTCCTTATCGTCTTTTCTCTTTTCTTTACATTTTTTTCTTTTTGTTCTCCTCTCTTTTTCCTTCTTTATTTGCACACTACTTTTCCGTGCGGGCCTCTTTCTCCTCTCCTTTGCGGTTCTATTATCCTGTTTTTCCTACACTAATCTCTTCTTCTCTTCGCCCTCTTTTTATTTTTTCATACTATTTTTTCTTTAATTTCTGTTTTTCTCCCTTCTCATTTAATTATTATATGCTAACCTTTTTCAGGTGCAGACCCACTTACCCACATCCTACAGTTTTTCTCCCTACTCTTGTCTTCGTCCTGTTTCTAATCGTCCCGTCCAGCTCCTTTTGTGCCCTCACCATCTTGTGTTTTGGATTACACCTTTTTCGTTTTGCAAGCCACATTTCAGGCGGCAAAGGCGGCACTCCAAATTACTCCCCAACGAGCAATTTTCGACCCACAAAAATTGAAAGGTTTAAGGGCCACTCGACTTCGAATGCTAGGCCTGCGAAAACCGCCTCGTGCGCTGAACCTGACGCTCTCCCAAAGGTTTACCTGCTTCCCATTTTCACCCGTATTTCGCCATCGCTCTCTTCCTGGTGAGCGTTCTGCACCGAAGCTCCGCTGCGCCGGCCCCCAGAATTACTTCTTCCTATTATCTTTTATGTCAACGTAAATACCTGCGTTTTCGACCCTTTGTCAAACCGTCTGCGACGGTTCTATCTAATATGTTTGCTTGTCAGACCTTTAAGTCATGCAATATCCATTTCATAACGCTACGATTTTCTTTCAACCGCCAAATAATAACGTGTTTCCTCCCTGACGAAATCCACACTCGTTCGCTTCGCTGCCATACCTCATCGAGCACTAAGTTCGTCGTGCATAAACCATAAATGCGACACTCTTCGCTCGCTGCCAAAACTAAAACTTATAATTGAAAACTAGTTCGCGTTCGTGCAAAAATAAGATCAAAGATTGTTAACTAACTCGAATCCAAGATCAAAAAAAATGAACTGAGCTTCGCTGTCTTGCCAGTAAACAAAATATGTTTATCGTTTTACCAGACAAAGAAAAGTTGTGCCCCTTCGCCATGCGTGCCCCTTCGCCATACGTGCCCATTCTGCCAATAGCGTGGCCTTCGATACGTGCCTCCTTCGCTTCATACGGGCCCTTCGCATACTGCCTCTTCGCCATAGTGCCCCTTCGCGATATACGTACTTCGCATCTTATTCGGCGTTTGTGTTTGAAAGTAAATTTGCAATTTAATATTATCAAATAACTGGAAACTCTCATTTGGCAAATTAATATTTTTGAATAAGATAAAAAATTTACGGTTCAGCTTCACGGCATCTTTTATGGCGTTTGGTGTTTGAAAGTATTAATTTGCCTATTTATATTTATGAAAACGATAAATCCTATTTAAGCATTTAATAGATTTTTGAGAGAGAGAGAGCGCCGTTCGTGCTTCAAGGCATCTTTTTCGGCGTTTGGAGTTGAGATAAGTTTCCAAATTTAATCAAACCTCAGCTTTTTTTGTGCAAGTGCGAGCCGGAGCCGGGAGAGGACATTTTTTTTTTGTGGTGAGTAAACTGGCGTCGGAGCCCCCCCAATAAAAAATTTGTATCTAGTGAAAAGAATCAATAAAATCGTAGATATTAGTTCACATTTCTTGACTATAGTTTTTAAACTAAAAGTTCATAATCCTAGCTTACGTATACTAAAATTGTTAATATTTTCACTCCGAGAGTTTTTGCAATTTTGGGAACGAATATGGAACTTTTAAATCCTTTTTTTTTTTTAGTTAGACCCCTTAATTTAAAATAGTAAAGAAACAAAACTTTAGGGGACAAAGATTAAAAGAAATAATTAATATTAATATATAATTCTATTAATGAAAGTGTTGCAAAGCGATTTTTTATGTTTCGTCCATCCGAAAGTTCATTGAACCTGTCAAACGAAAATAGAAATAGACGATCTCCTGAAAAAACCAGTTTACTCCTAATAAATGTCCTACTGTTATTTTGTTGCTCACAATCAAGTGTTGTGACAAAAAAAGGGTTTCTTTTGTAAAGCATGGATATTATTTCATTAATAATCATATTTTAATTTTATAAAAACCGATATTTTCACAAATCTCTGAATATTGGATCATCGAAAAATTTATATGGAAAAAAATTTCATATTATTGTAATAATTTTTTTTATTTAGTTCCCTAGAATTTTTATTTAATAAGAAAACGAAATTTGAATATAGAATTCTGACTTTAATTTTTGATGGTCTTAAATTTTTTTTAAACCGTTTTTTTTGTGTGCGACAAAATATTGAGAAGATGGGACTTTTTCGGCAACGAGTCAAACTATTTATGATTTCATAATCGGGAAAGTGTATCGATTCGCTGTTGGATTAACGGAAATCTTCTTAGTGCATCTGTGGTAGTTTCGAGACCCAAAAAAAATTTTCTTCAAAACTTCTAGTTTTGTAAGGTTCGGAACGGATTATATTCGTTCAAAAAACTTTATTGAAAAAATTAATTTTATCTTAATAAAAGTTTTTTTTTAATTTAATTGCTAAAATTTTATTAATAGAAGCTAATTTAAAGGAGAAAATAAATAAGCTAAGTGTTTTTTTTTGCATGTTCTTATGTTTTATGTAAACAGTGATATAAATACCCTTATCGAAATATTTAATTTTTTATTTAATTTTTTCTTTAATTTTGGTTATACAAATATAGTTTTTAGTTTTTATAGGAAACAATTTTTTCAGGAAAAATTAAAAAAAAAATCATAGTTCTTTTATAGAATATTATTATATCATATTCATATTCGCAAAATAAATATATTTTGTTGCCAAGATTGTTTTGTTAATATTTCTTCGTTTGCAAAGAAAAATTTTTTTCGGAGGAATGAAATAATCTTAACCACGAGACTTTTCAACAACGAAAGATCTACTTTTTTTAGAATAATATTTTAAGTAAGGAAAGCTATGCGTTTGAGAATTTTGGTAACCTCGGAGGGTTATAATCAGAATGATTGAGAATTAGTCATAGATATAGTGAACAATTAATACGTCGATAAAAGATTGTTTTTGTTCACATGTGCAATAACAATTGAAACTAGTTCGTTCGGCTTAATTAAACATATATTGGTAATAGTTGCTCGCTGCCATAAACATAATTGTAATAGTTCGTTGCTGATAATAACTAGAATAATTGGTTTACTTTAAAAACTAATAGGCGAAAAAATTTTAATATATTTAATTAAATTTTTTTTGTCGTTTAGTTCTCCTAAATTTATTTTTTTTATTCGTGCACGTAAAGGAAAGTCGGATAGATTCTGTTTAATGGAATCGACGAAAATGTAATTAGATTTCTTTGTCCGTCTTAGACCGATTTGATAAATTGATAAAGGTTTTCTTCTTCTTTGGTATGCGCCAACAAAAACATTATAGGTAGTATGAATGACGCTATTTTATAGAGACAAGAGAACAAATTGCTTAGGTTATCAATGATTTCACACATTTCTACGCACAATATAATTTAATTCTTTAGTTACGTGACTGGCGGACATATATAAATTTCTCTTGGTTTCTGAAAACTCTTACTTTTTATAATTATATCAAATAAAGAATTATAATATATTTTGATGATGTGTGGATTTCTGATTAATAAAATTTTGATACTCCCATCTGTCTTTTATAATCTGATAAGTTCTTAATTTAT
This sequence comes from Trachelipus rathkii, assembly GCA_015478945.1. Classification (NCBI taxonomy): domain Eukaryota; kingdom Metazoa; phylum Arthropoda; class Malacostraca; order Isopoda; family Trachelipodidae; genus Trachelipus; species Trachelipus rathkii. The sequence continues at coordinate 11,221 of JABUQX010079434.1, forward strand.
TAAAATATTTTAGGCATTATAATATAGTAACATGAATACTATTAACAGCCACGTCCGCGTGCGCATCCTCGGTGATACTAAAGCGGTTAACGTGAGTGCTTTATACGTGCGCTAGGGAATAGCTGATTTCTTGACCCTAAGAGTGAGCAGGCAGACTCTGTATTCGAGTTCCATGATGGATGTTGTATGCACTTTTATGATCGTGATAAATCGGGTCGAAATTCTCTAGATATAGGTAAGCGATTATTGATTCCTAGTTCTTAATTTAGTTAATGATATATAATTTTATTATAGTGATTACAATTATTCCAATTCATAAATATAACTACATGGAAAAGAGTTGTGAACCTTAGAAGAGGTATATTAGATAGGGAATATATAGATTTTAGGGATATATAGCGTTGAGATGTGAAAGAGGTATATAAAGTGTATGTCTGTGTAATGACGTTATGGAAAAACCATAAGTAGATCTAGTTTAATAGTGTATATAAAGGATGTGAAGGGAAGGGCTTACCTATTCACTGACGGAATTCTTAAATGGTTAATCATATAATTCAGTTGGAAGTAAATATTATCATACATTTCGCTCAAGAACCGTCGTTTGATTTGTTGACTATACAGAATACTATAAATATAAGATGGCGTAGAGGTTATTATCTTGGTTGGGTGAAGTTCGGTCGATTGAAATATCTTGAAATAGCTAGCAACATTAGAAGATGTCTAGTCTTTAGTAGCACAGGCAGTAGTATAAATATGCGAAGAGAATGTAATAATAAAGAAGTAAGATAGATAGTCAAAAAGAACATGAAACTAAATAGATAGTGATGTAAATTTATTTGTTATTTATTATTATGGAGTGAAACTGTAAAAGTGATAGTACGGCTTTTACTTATTGAAACACATATTATTTAATGAGTGATAAAGCTGAAATTAATATATAGATTTGTGATATGTATTACAAAGAATTTGGTATTTTTTATATAATTATTTAACACACACTAATGTTATAGAGATATACTTAACCGTGCGTGCGATCATAGTATAATAATGATAGTGAGTGTACATATTTCATGAGTATGAAGAGTAGAGAAAAATATGTAGTCTTGAATTATGTCTCCGATTTTTGATGGATTTTCTTTACATTCTTGAAGTTACATATGAAAAAATCAAATATCCGTTAAGGATCTTTTTAATTATATTTGAGTTCCTCATAGACCTATTTATTGTTTATTCTTTTTGTTTAGTAATCCTGGGGCTCGATGTAAAAGTCTCAAAATTCTTGAAATTTTTAATAAAGTTGATATTTGAAAAAGAATTATTTGAAAAAATATTGCTAGTTCGCACATGAAACTTGACGAAGGTATGACTTAACCAAAGTGAGGGAAAACTGAGTCCGTATAGAATAGTCTATAATGATTTTGAAAGTATAAAAGTATCGTGTTATTAAGTTTGGATAAGTTTTGTGATACATCAAGCTGTATTGCAAGTGTGTATAAGTATAATTCATATAGTCATATGAACTCATAACCTTTCTGCGTCGAATATGACAGAGTTTCGAAAGAGTGCATTTCTCGATATGGAAAGTCTCCTCCTCGTTATATTACGACAGACTAAGAGAAGTAAATATCTCTAAGTATCAGTTTATAAATGAGAAATAATTAGCTATTATTGATTATAGTTAAAGTTCACTTTCTTAAGTAATGCGAACGTATAATAGGTATAGCCCTGAGTAAACCAACAGAATATAATAGAGATAAATTATTATGCAAATGATATAACTCATACCGACTAAATGATTCATGTAATTCGAGAATATAAATATAGAGAGGTTTAAATTATAAGTAGAAGTATGCCTGAATTAATTAAAGTGTTTAATAACTTTCGTTCCGAAAATTTCAAACTCTCTGAGGGGAAGTTGGAACAAAAAGTTTTTGGGATTTGAGAACTTAGAAGATAGTAATTAATTTTATAATTGCGAATTTCAAAGTATTTTAATCTTTAATCACAAAGCATGTAGCAATCAATTTCTTGCTATCTGAAGATTCAGAGATTTCAAACTAAGTACCTTTGTCGCTGCAATCAATTGTAAAGTCTAGTTCATTTCGGATTAATTTAAAGCCGAAACATAGATGATATTTTAATGAATATCAGAGAGGCACTAGGTTTAGATTGTCGCATCGAGATTATATGTGAGGTAAGTATAGATTTGATAACTTGAGTTGGTTTTTCAGAGTAAGTCGAGTCTTTACTTTCCTTCGGCTTGTCGATTTCGGACACACTCATGTGCTTAGTCATTCTACAAGAACCACGGATATGTATTCTATACAAACATACGATAATTTTGTATGCTTGTCGGACGTAATTATATTCTTTCCGTTTAGATAGAATTATATGATTATTCAAAGCTTTATTATATTTTTAATGTTAGAATACAACCATTTATTAAATTATTTATTAATTTTTCTTTATTTTATTTATTTCATGGCTTTTATATACTAAATAATATATACTATATCGAAAAGTTACGTAAGTTGATTAAGTTATAAATAGATTTTTTGTAAGGATTTAATAGTATTTAAATCTTTTGTGGTATACTTGTGTAAATACTTAGTATTGCCACTATTATGTTTTTATGGTATTTCTGAACGATAAGTAGGTAGTTAAGGGATGAGTAGTATTTCGCATAAGCTATATTATATTTAGTATATTAATCACATCTGAAGGATCAATTTAGTGAGATTAGATGAAGATAATTTGACCGGTTCAATATCCAGTGGGTAAGTCATTTGCATATATTATGTCTTTAAAATTAAGGACAGGCTTGGAAAATAAATCTTTTAGGTATTTGAATACTTTGTATTAGATGATGCAACTATATTAATGTATGCGTTTTTAATTATTGTACTTAAAAATGCGGTTTCTATCTATTGACGAAAATATAAAATATGATCTTTTAGGTAATAAATTAAAAAATACAGAATTAAAATAGTTTCCATAGTTCCTATGGTTTCACCTGGAAATAGCATAGCAACAAACACGCATTCGAAATATAACTTCATATAGATAGAGCAATAGATAGATTAGCCGGAAATATGTTCTTTATACGATAAAAGATTTTCTTTCAACAGCAAATCATTAATTTTTTTTCGGTTTAATCGAAAATAGTTCGCTCGCTGCCAATAAACAGAAAATTGAAACAGGTTCATTCGGCTCCGAAACTGAAAATTGGTTGAATTTTAGGAATATGATGTATGATAGCTATGGTCGTTCGAAATATATTCAATACTTTCGGAGTACGGAAAAAAAATGTGTGAAAAAAAGGAAGAAACGTAAACCCGTATCTCTCGTAATGAGTCAGTTTTCGTAATAGCTTACGCTTTTTCAAAGATGGTGTCGCGCGGAAAGCTATCTGCCATCGGATTCGGTTCATCTCGTCTTATCCACGCATCTTTGATAAAGTATCGGTCATCGAAGCGAAAGTAATGAGTTGTGGAGAAAAAAGTGCGAAGCGGATAAGGTCAGCGTTGACGGAAAGTACGAGAAAACGGAGAAACCGAGCCGTATCGTCTCTGTAGATGATTCAGTTTTTCGTCAAATGCGTACAACTTTTTCAACGAGTGTTGTCGCGTCGTCGAAAACTACTCCGATCAGTACATGCTTTCGTCTTAGTCCATGCTTTGATAAAGTTGCGTTTTCAAAGTGAGATGCGGTCGTTTTGAGCGAAAGGTGGCGAGAAGACAAGAAACGAGATCTGGTGTGCATGAGAAACGCTGCGTACATTTTTAAAATTATATGATGTAAAAGAATTTAGATAATATAGATGACTAGAGCTCATATTTTAAAATTTGGATTATTGAATATTGCCTTATTTTCACGAGTGTTTCTTTTTTTCTCATTATGGCTCATCAATATGGACCCTGAATTATTCAAAGGAACTTTGGCGTGGTTAAAGCAAGTGAGAGCATTTCATAGACGAGTGGAAAGAAAAGAAATATTTGAAAGGAAAATTTTAACACAGCGATTCATACTCTTCTTCGTGCAAAAAAAATTCTAAATCAAATAATCAGAATAAATAATTGGAAGTAAAGTAGTTTATTCTTTAATGAAGAGGAAATGGGAAATGTTTTTAAAAAGAAGATAAAATTCAATGTATTTTAATTTAGGTCGATTAACATTTTAGCAATCTTAGAGAGCTATATGAAAAATTTTAAAGGTAAAAGATCAATGAAAAATATATTAAACGTTCAGTCCTGATTATATAAAAAGAAATTATTCAATCATTATTCAAGACGTAATAGTGTTACCATGCAGGGATAGTCAAACACACATCATTTACTTCAATGAATTGTTCAATAGGATCTCGCGTCATAAGGCAAAAGATTTTATTCAAAATGGAGTTACTTTTAGATAATGAGCGAGATGGTTTAGGGAAGAAAGCATTTTTTTTTTGCTAAAGGCGGAATATTAGCCATAGTTGACCAAAATGTTATTTCAGTTATGTTTTAAGACTAAAATTCAGACTTGCTTTATAAAAAGTAAAGAATGCTAATGATAATATTAATAATGAAGTAATTGCTACTTGAAAAGAAGGTGAAAGAAAACAGAAGATAAAAGTCTTTTAGTGTAAGACTTCGATCGGATCTAAACTTTGGATAGATTGTTGTGGATCGTAAAAGTAAGGGTGAGATATAGTTAGCTCATTGTTATTGTCTTTTTATTTCATTTCAAGCATATTTTATATATATTTCTATGAGGATTGAATGGAAATGATAAAACATTAACTTAGGAAACTGATTTTGACATTACCTAACTCTAATGAATTGTTATTTTTTTTGCTCCATTTTTAGTTGTCAACACTATGATATTGGGAATATAGCAATGTTTTAAAGACTGGTTGATGCAACATTGTGAGCAAGACGAGTATTCATCGTTTCTTTGTCGACTTTCTTGGCTATTAGGGTAACGAATAGTTAAATTAGTAGGAAAAAGAGTACCTTTTCAATTTAAAACGCCGCACAAATTTGTTTTTTTAACGATTATTCCATCGTCTCATCTTATTTCCTGTTACTTGCATGCTTGAATCCCTAAAAATAACGTTAGTCGAAGATGCGTGATACAAAACGTATGAACTCAGCCATCTCTCCGCAAAACGGGAGTATTTTCAGAAGTGCTTGATTCGATTCGCTCAAAAATTCTCTAAAATGGATGTTTCGAAATTTTACTACTTTATTATAGGGCTCGTGAAATCAAAGAAGCATATGCTTGGCAACACATAAAAACGCATAAAACTAAGTAATTGAACAGAACTCCTGATTTAGTTCTTCAAGAGTAATTTCTAATCTGAAAACATATGTACACGCAACGATTAGTCGATTATGACCCCCACACTGATCTAGTGGCGGTTTGCACTCGAGTGGTATACTTTTTATTTGGGAATTAGTGTGGCGGCCGCACATAAATCTGCCATTCATCGCATTTCTGTCAAAAGGAATAAATCTGTAGGTAAGTTTGTGGGCCTGTTTTTTGCAGATTGTGATGTTTGCTCCGTCACCACCGTTTCAGACCATTATTAATGAGGTGGGTTAATGGTTGAAACGAAAATGTGTAGTTGTGTCGAGTGAGGTGATTTAGAGGAATAGTATATTGAGTGATTGTTATGGTAGTGAATAGTATGAATACGATTGTAACGTGTATCTATCAAAGATTAGCGTTTCGCTTGTGCTGATAACCACATGATTTTATTTTGAAACATAGTTCAGATTTAGGAGTAGGTTATAGTATGCAGAGTATAGCGTAAAAGTATTTGAGGAGTAATTACGAGAGAATAAATCTGTAAGGTGTCAACAGATAAAGGTGAGGCGGTGTCAGGATAGGATAGGAGGATAGTGCGATTACCCTTGGTAATTGTGCATATTGAATGGCATGTCTCCTCTTAATAAACGTAGATTGTTTAAAATATCAATGATTGGGGGGGGTCAATATCGAGTGCGAAATATTGGAGACATAGCTTATTATAATGATTATGTTTCTTACAAAACGACGTTATGGATTTCAAATTAAATGATATTTGCTTTCTCATCAGTCTTCAATGCACATTATGTGGTTCAGACGCTGTGTAAAGGATTCTAATAATTCAGGATGACATACTACTATTAGTGAAGGTTCGAAAACTCTGCTGAGGGTCAAGTCTATTTTGCTAGAATTCCATGTACTAGACTAGACAAAAGCGAGGCACTCTGTATGTAGCCATGCACTAGATATCCTATGTAAAGAAGAAGTGAGAGTTGTAACAACAACCGCACATCACGCTTACAACAAACCAAACGATATTATTAATGAAATACTTGGGATTCTGATGGGGTGGGGGGGGGGGGGAGGCACGGGATGGGGTAGAAGCGGGGCCACGGCACAGGAGTGCTGCACACGCGATAGTAGATTGAGAGGCGAACAGAAGAGGGTAGGAACCTTTTTGATTGCGTACTGGTGTGCGCGTCTCTGGGCCCGAGTGTCGAGCGCCCGCGTGTGAGTGGAGGACGGTCGGGAGTGGGTACCGGCGTCGCTACTGTCTGAGTTATTCGGCCGTTTGTACGCTTCAACCTGATAGCGTGCGAGTGACTGCACCTGTAGGTGCCACAATTTCACTGGCGTATTCAAGGAGTTCTTGCGGTCCATCTCGTCGTAGTGATAGTAGATATTTTGCTTGAGCCCGCGACTCAAGTCTAGGAGGCATCGCCATGGTGGGCGACGCGCTCGCGAATCAGGTGAGGAAGTGATGGTGCGGGGGTATCGCAGAAGTCTCTTGGAGAAGGCGTCTGTGATGGCTCGAGCTCCGACGGATTGCCAAGGCACTTCTAAGAACTAAGAAGCAGAGAAGCTGTAGCATGTTCGAAGTGACGTTCTGAGCCTTCCGTCATCTGCGCTCATTGACCATCGGATGTGATACAGCGCGGGCAAGCAAGTGGGTAATTACGAGAGAAAATCTGAAGGATGATCAAAATGATAAAGGTGCGGACGGTTGTCAGGATCAGGATCAGGAGCAAGTGCGATACCTGGTAATGCATTTGATGCATTCTCCCTTTAATAACCTAATCGTTTTAAAAAATCTGATTGGGGGTCAATATCGAGTCGACAATATTGGAGACATAGCCTTATTATCGATTATCTTACTTAAAAAGCACGTTGGCTTCAAATTAAATGATATTTGCTTTTCTCAGTCTTCAATGCCACATTTTCAGACGCTTGTTAAAGATTTAATAATTCAGGATTACATCATTAGTGAAGGATTCGAAACTCCTGCGGACAATCATTTTGCTAAAAAATTTAAAGGAGATTCAGTATGTATTATTAAAGGTATAGAAAAACCAAAATTAAGGTATCCAATTTCGCATCCGATAATATACGATTATAATAAAATCAAGCCGGAAAAAAATGTGAAAATCGATAATAAATCCTTGGAAAAAAATTTAACGGAATTGATGACGATGAAATATGCGATTGATACATTAAGGATTACGTCATTAAATTTTGTATTACGATCGACTAGCGAAACGCTATTATCATCCTCGTTTGTTGATGAAGAAGACGAAAATAATAAGAGGAAAAATTTTACTAATATTATTAACAACATCGACGATAATTATAAAGACTTGCCTCCAATGTATATTTTAGAAAATTCTTCGAAATTTGAAATATTTGAAAAAGAACTTTCATCGTACAAATATACAGATCGTAAAGCCTTTAGAAATTTTTTTATGAAGAAGGAGACTAATTTCGATTTCATTCCTCAGTCGATGAATTCCAGTGATGTCGAACAAACTCGTTTTTTTTTACTAAAAAATAAAACAGTTTGAGCAAGATTTACCGATCGGTTTGCGTGTATATTATTCTTAGTTTTTTTACAATAAAATTTTAATAGAAACTACTATGTAAATTTATTAACATTTTTTTTATTAATTAAAATTTAAAAACATACTCGTGTTTTAAGTTACCCTAAAAATCAATTAATTATGTGTTAATATTTATGAAAAAAAATTATTATTAAGAATCAATTAAAAATAAGATTAACACTCACGCTTAACTAAAAATGATTTGTCAATCAAAACATTTTCTCGAGCAAAATCCGAGATAACATCTTCAGTTTGTATTTACAAAAAAAGTTCTTTTGACTATCATCGGGTCACAAAAAGAAGTGCTTCCAACTGTTATCGGGTCACAAAAAGAATTTCTTTTAACTGTTATCGGGTCACAAAAAGAAGTGCTTTTAACGTTTTCTATCGTTATTTTTATCCTACCGTTTAAAAACTTATAAATAGAAATAATTTATTTTTTGTTTAATTTAGCTATCCTAAAAATTAATTAATTTATTATGGAAAACAAAATTTTTCAATGAGGACGAACGATAATTCTCTCTAATAATTATTAATGAAATTATTGCTATTTTATTGGAATGTTTATTAGGACGAACAATAATTTTCTATAATAATTAATAAAATAATTTTAATTTAAGAAATTCGTCTATCTTGTAAAATTGTTGTTTCTCAAAAATGCATTTTTAGGGAAATTAATAGTTAAATAAAATTAAAAATATTTATTTTCAAGAAATATTTAATATAGTACACATACATAGTTCGCTTAAAAACGTTGTATAATTTAATTTGAAATGAAAAAACGCGTTTTTTCGATTACTTGTACTTTCTCTTGAATGATGTCGAAGTTTCTTATACCCCCTTGAAGAAATGTGATCATATGTTGGCGATCTGGATTCTTGTACGCCGCTAGTTCTTCTTCAAAAATCTTCTCCGAATGCGCTTTGAGGAGTAACATTTGGGGCATATCTTTAAAGTTTTCATTAGCCGAATTTATAATTTCTTGAAATAGGGCTTTTCTTATCATTTTGTCTTCATCGTCAAAGAAGGGAGAAGATAATAACGATTCACCGGAGGATTTTAATAAATAATTTAGTGAAGTTATTCTTAAAACGTCGAAGGAATATTTTGCTGAAAAAATCTGTTTTAGTTTTTGTTCAAAAAAATTATTAATCCTAAAAGTTGATACTCCTGTTTTGACATTTTTGTAATCGTACAAAATTGGATGAGTGACTGCATAATTCAGAGTCGGATCTACGCTAGTATTTTCAGAAGCAAACTCTTTCTTGAATTTTTTAGCGCAATTTTTTTCTCCTGGCAGTTGAATTCCGCCATGAACGATGTAGTCCTGAATAACTAAGTTTTGTACAAGTTTTTCAAATCTCGGAATTTGGGACTGCGAGAAACAAATTTCTTTTAAATCGAAGCCAATATGTTGTTTATACAAAATAATCGCCCATAAAGCCAAGTCTCCAATATTGTTGAATTGATAAATTTCATCGTTTACTTTTTTAATTATGAACAATGAATTAAGTTCCGAATTTTCGAAATATTCGCTTTGAGATACCTTCCAATCGGTATGACAAAAAACATTTTTCAAATATCTTTCACACACAGCGTATTTTTCAGTCACGGAGAGACCTAGATTAGATTGAAAGAAAGTTTCTTTTATGAAACAAAGAGGACCAATATTTTCTCCTTCCGGCGGCTCACAGCAATTCCGAACGCAGTCCGCAATTTCACCCGACGTAGCACCTTCTTCGTTGGATGGTGCAATTTCTCTCGTAGAAGACGGGGATGCTTTTGAAAACTGTCCAAATTCATATATATATTTTTCGTTTGAATTACAGATAACCTTCATGAAAAGATTTATCTGCGATTGCTGAATTCCCAACAAATGAAGCACTATCGATGGCAACCCCATAAGGTGCGGTAAGCTAATAGGCGGCTGAATCGTTTCGGGTAAAACTCCAAGAACTAAATTAATAACCTCTTCAAAATTTAGCCCTCTCAACACCCTCCAAGAAATTCCGTAAACAAGACCAAAGTAAAGAAGAAGTACATTCAAACACTCGTTTTTAAGAGACTGTTTGATCGATTTTATTCTCTCTTCCGTCCTTTTACCCGAAATTTCTGTAGTTCGAACGAGATCAATCGCGTCTTTTTCTATTGATTTAGATGACTGTTTTAGGGCTTCGAGGATTGAGGAGCAGGATATAAGATGAGTCGGATTCGAATATTCGTTAAAATACAAATTCATTTCATCATTTAAAAAGAATGGTCTCTTTTTTCTCTTAATATTTTGGTTCGTTTCCCTAAAAAGCCACGAATCAAAAAGAAATCGATGGATATTTGCAGTGCTTAAACGATCCATTAAATTTGATTTAAACATTCGTAATTCCCATATAAAGGTAGGGTGGGCAATATAGAATATTCGAAAGAAAAAATACAATTTTAGGGTCAAATAGTTCGTGGGTGTCGCAGAAAACAATTTTGTTTTGTTCTGGTTTAAACGCTCGTTGGAAATAAACAAAATTGCGTTAAAATAAAACAAAGACAGTATTCTTGAGACATATTTCGATTTTGATTGAGGGTTCAGACAATGTTCGAATATAAGCAAATTTTTTACATTTTCAGTAATACATTTCTCACATTTTTCCTCAGCACCGACCTCATTCTCATTCACAATACCACCAACACTACTGTTTTTGATGATTTGAATTGTATCTAAGCATAAATCATCAACCTGATCAAAAGTGATAGGAATATTCGCTTTCAGCGATACGAAGAATTTATCGTTAAAAGACCCGTTTTCGTTATCAATGGAATTAGGAATATTGTCATCGCTGCTGTCAAATTTCTCAATTATAAACTCCTCGCCTTTATTATACTTTAACTCTGTCCTAATTTTTGGTAACCGTATAATGCGAGAATATCCTTGATCGTAAATGTCCTCGGAAAATGTTTTATAAATTTCAGTATTACCGTAAGATTCCTTCAAGCGTAGAATATTTCTTTCCCGATCGCCGCTTATATTTCTTACTCTTGTGTACTTATCGCTCAGATTTTTGAAATGCGCCATGGCTAAATTTAAAATCGGAATTCTCGATTCCTGTAAAAATTGCTCAGTAAAACTCTCGTTAAAAAATAACGGTAGAATGTTTTCCAAGTTGTTTATTTTGTTTATGCTCGAAATTGTTTGTTTTTCCACTAATGGGTAGCGTTTGCGAATGAGCGTGCTAAAATTTTCCGTCAAAGTATTTTCTTTCACCTTTACCACATATTGAAAGCTGCTTACAGTACTGCGAAGTAGCTGCAACGTTTCCATTGTGGGATCCAAAGAAGACCGTGTAGCAACCATGATGAAAGAATTGATAATGTCAGAACTCTGAAGAAAACAACCTTTAAATAGTGGGTTCGCCCGAAATAAACAAGATATATAATTAAATTTTATTTCTTTAAGAAAAATAAAAATACGTTTTTTATTTTTATTTTCTAGTCGCTCGATGACCTAAATACAATATGAAAAAAATTACAAATTAATAAATAAATACTTAAAAGTTAATTTTTTTTAAATTTAAATAAAGTTTTTTTTTCAATAACTCCTTTATTCTTAAACGTATTACTACGATATACTAATCACTTAATGGTACCAATTATTCCTTTTTTACTTTTATTTTCGTTTTGCGATTTTCCTACTAGATTAGGAGCGTTATTTACGAATGACAGATATGAAACGAACTACTCTTGCGTAAATTTCTCGACCGAGGCAAAGCACGATGTTTATTTTTATAATATGTTTTACGCAAATAAAGCGGATATGTTTCTTTCAAAATTAGAGAGCGATTTATGCAAATCGTTTCCCGATCTCGAAATAAAACTGATGTTTCTACCGCCTTCAGCGCAATGCAGTTTCCTCGGCAATGGCGAGTTGTATAAACGCGGATTGCGCTTATTTAAAACCGAAAAAATATATTTATTCAAATCTAGGATCAATCTAAATTTTAAAGGCAGTGTTCGGAATTATAAAACGTATTTGAATTTTACCTTTGATTCAGGCACTATTCAAAACCATAAATTTTCGCACCTAGTTTTTTCAACTAACGCTTATAGCAACGATAATTTCAGAAATCTCTCAAATGCGAATGATGAACCCGCCGAGCATATATACGAATTTAAAGAACTCAAATTTTGCGGTCTGGCAATAAAAGGAACATGCGCTACTTTTTGCTCTAACGCTTACGGATATGAAAAACCATCATACGTTCGAAAAGTTAACGAAACGATTACCGAATCTCCTTCGTTCCAAAACTTGCCGTCAATAACAAATTTCAATTTGAAAAATAATATTCAAACAGAAAAAACCGTACTTTCCACCATTTCGCTTCCAATTGCTAACGGCATGCAACAATCGAATATTACAGAACGCAATGGCGATATCAGGACCTCTCGTTCGATTAAAAATAATGAAAACAGAAATGTTGAGGAGCTTAATCGACCGGATGAATTATTCTATTTAACATCAAGGATCAATACGAAGCGTGAAAATACCACCAATACTTCTTCCGCTGTAGAAAAAGAGGCCAAAACCAAAACTAATATCGAAAAGGTCCCTGAAACTACCAGGTTATCTTCAGTTGGCAATTATACATTATCGATCGTCGAAGAAAATAATGACATTAATAATCGCACATCTCCTTTTTCCTCGAAAGAAAAGGTTACGAGTAAAAAATACGAAACGGTTATTGCTCGAACAACCGAATCATTATTACCAGTGACTAAATTTACGATATCATCGACCAGTGAAGGCGCAATTTCTAACGCTGAGACCTCTTTCTTGACCGAAAAGGGTACGAAACCGAATATCGGGAAGACGGACTTGACAAATAATCCGCCTCTAGTCATTGAGAAAAAAAGTAAAAAAAGTACAGAATCATTTTTTGCAAACGAAAAAGATGATTTCGCGACTTATTTTCAAAACGTAACCCCATCAATCAATGATATTTTAATAGCACCAATGAACGATGAAGAACCTGACGGTAATCTTAATAATACAAATTTCACTGTTGCATCATTCTCAGGAAAGATCGAGAAGAGAACTAATGTCAAAGGAAGAAGACGAGAATAGCATGTCACGAGAAATGACAGAAACAAGAAATATTCCAGCATCATAAAACACACCACTTCTCAATTAACAAAAATCATCGATGAAGTTATGATCCAATCAACAGTAATACGCTAACAAGCGAGCACTAAGATACAACGCGTTTAATACTACAACGGTGATAGTCAAATCTATCACTTGCTAAATCGTTCATCAGAGTATTATTCAATTATGTCTGAGTGTTTAAATGTTAATTTGGGTGGCGAAAACGCAGATACTTACCAACGCACATGATACCATTAGCTAGCGATCTGGACAGTAAAATGAGATATAAAATCAAACTTATCACACGTTATTCAGATAATCACAGCAAGTACGAACAGTCGCAACACTAATATAGAGGCTATTTCTACACAATGATATATTACATCACACAGACACGCAAACGCAACTCTTACCGAAAATTCGGAATATCAATATACAGTATAGCAGTATTACTCCTACGTTATTGTCGAAGATGAAGATATCGATACGAACAGACTAATCTCGCACAACCGAATGCGAGTCGGCGCGTCTCTACATCATCTCCTCGCCTACGCGAGCAACTACTCATACAGTCAGATAAAACAAACCAACACCGTCGCTATTGCGTGGCAACCGTTACAGTCTCATTTCATTCGTTCAAGTACGATCATGGATTCTGTGATAAATAAAAAAAGTATGAATATAAATTTTCCTTTTCTTAATCAACCTAACTATTAATTTTATATATTGATTGTTAAACATATTTGTGAGAACTCGAGACTGAAAACAGGAAACCCGGTGGACCTCCATTAACAAAAAGTACATGCCCTAAGAACGCATATTCGAACAGCTAGGAGAAATGATATCCCAAAAAGTAGGTATTCATTACGCTTAGACATACATAATGCGGCTCACACACTAGAAAGGCTACCACGAAATAGAACGGAGCTTCGGGCATTTATCAGACCATAGAATCAAGAACCGCTATATCGCATAGCAATAGGTTTTACAAATAGCCTAGACAAAAAACTTTTGAATACAACATTAAAGTAACTACTAAAGAAAATAAACGCCATTTCCTAAAAATAAATTTAAAATAATTATACTATATATATAATATATTATATATATATATAATAATATACTATATATATATAGCACAAATCAACACAATTGGCTAATTAATAATATCAATCAATATATATATAACACTATAAGAATTTACGACCAGCATAGAGCCTATCGAAAATTACCAAAGATATAGCAGCGTAGTGTAATTATGAAAGACATGTCTACGAAAGTACATAGAATAATAATACGAACAGTAATACGTATATAAATACTATATATACTATCAGCAGAGTATATATAGTATAGTATAATATATAAATATATAATATATATTTATATAGAGTATATATATTATATATATATATATATAATATATATATATACTATATACTATATAGTATATATAATTAATATATCATATATATATTTAACTAGTAATTAATATACCTCACACCTCCACCAACACTATATTTTAAAGTTCAAAAATACATAAGAGTATTAGTTTCATATAAAGAAAACTTCGATCAAATACGCAATATGGATGATTACAGAATACGTATAGAAATATCTGCATACCTTGCTGTGAATAACTTTGCATTGAATATAATTTCGAATAACTGTACACACTCACACACACACATAGAACCAGACGACCACATGATGACTATAAATAACTGAACTCCTATTTAACTAATTTACTACGATCGCGGAATACTTACCCAACGCCATCGAATTTGGCGAAAGAAAACAAAGTGGTCTTTTTGAAATGGTTTTGTGTTAAAATACTAGTGTCTGTTAACAAAATTACATAATTATAATGAAAATATAATTTTTCTAATGAAAGAACGTTTATTTTCAAAGAGTAACTTATATTTTTGAATTATTAAGTAAGAATTTTTATATTTGGTACTTTGAAAGTGAATTTTTGATATAATGAAAGACGAGTTAAAGAAAATTATTTATTGTCAAATTTTCTAAATAAGCGATATTCGATATGCCTAATTTGTTTCGCTTTAATAAATTGTATATTCCTAAGAAATATGCCTTATCCCTTATTTGTTTCAGCGAAAGTGTAAAATTACAAAAAATATAATATGTAGTCCCTTATTTTGAAATTTTGTAAAAAAGTAACTGTTTCTTTGAGTTTTTTGCTTTAAAAAAACTGTATTGTTGATAGTCTTTATTATTTAGAATAGTTCGATATCCCTAAAGTTTGTTTGCGTAAGCAAATTACTTTAATTTGAATACCGCATCAATTTGTTTTCAAATATTGTAAACTTAATTTTAAAAAAATCCGCATTATTCTTCCTAGTCTTCTAATTATAAATAAACGCACCTAAAAAGCTAATAAAACACAAAATAATCCTCTGAATGGGTATTCCTTTGGGCAAATTCAGGCATAAATAAGCCTCGTACATCCAAGCCAAATATCGGATTCGGATGGACATCAGCCAGAATCGAGAGAACTATCATTGACTGAACAGCAAGACTGTAACCATTTGTTCTGGGGAAAACCTTATCTTAATAATATCCACAAGAGCTAACACCGAACCAGGTATTAGGCCATAAGGTACAATATAATTCAGAATAATACGTATATAGAAGCAGAACAGTACGCCCGTAGTACTAGGTTTACACGTAGAAATTCACATTATCAACGCTTCCTATTTGTGAGGACCCCATGCAATAATTATATATATATATAGATATACCATTACTACAAACTACGCCCAGAATTATATATATAGTAATATACGTAACTAATATAATATACTATATACTAAAAAGGCTATACTGATCGACATTACGTCCAACTTACCGATGGATACGTATCTAATTATACTAAGTCATATTTCCAACTTTTCTACCTAGATATTTAAACAGTATTTATTTATAAACAACATATTAGATTAAAGTAGCTATAACAGAAGAACTAATTCGCGCCTAAATGCTGATTTTATTGTATGACATTCCGCACTTAACATATACTTTTGGATTTTTTAGGAACAGATCAGACTTGTTTATAGATGACGCTTTATAAATTTTCTTCTCAACTTTTAAACCGCCTCACCCCGCAAGGCCTTAGTGCCCACAAAAATGTAACAAGCATCTATCAGGGGTTAAATACGACTATAACGTTATCACAGATTATTATTTTATTTACACTAAACACATGCTTCGATACCAAGAATACTTATCACGTAGTCTACAATTTAAATCTAATAGGAGGATGCAGCAAGAGCCGCACAAGATAATACGGAACATGTGCAACTATATGCACTAAAACGTGAGTTACATGTAAGTACCAATCACACGTGTATCAGCGTGTAAGATATGAGAGCACGAGTTACTTCTATATACTGTGAGAGTGCATGAGACACTCAATCTATCAGTCTATATATACCACATTGATATAATATCGATAAGCGTCCCGCTGTTCTCGCTCTCTAAAAAAGATACCATAAGTATCACCGAACACTCTATCCTAATTAAGATAAGTATGACACAGAGCCACCATCTGAGCGAATATAGATCACCAATAGATAGATCTCTTAGGACAGAAACGGAGGGAACTACTCAATAGAGTATAAGCACACCACCGAGCCGGGCTCAGCACTAGACTCAGAGTCGATAGACGTTGTCCTACTGTCTTATCGTATGTCTATATCACCTCTGCCTTACTACATCATCGATCACTATACACTTCATTACCAATCACATACAGCTGATGCACACGATCAACACTACATGCGAAGAGCTAGCTAGGTACAAGACACAAAAAGCAAACAGTACCAACGTCCAATCCAGATATACAAAAAATAAAAAATTGAACAGAGCTGCTAACAACACAAAATCACCGATGAAGATGGAGAAATAGCTACCATCAAGTAATAAAAACTGCCTTCGATATGACTATACCTCATGAAAAACCAGAACAGCATCCAGCTAAACACATGGATTTTAAATTTATAAAATATTCATTTTAGTATATTTCAATTGGCTTAAAATAATTCAATAGATATTAAAATTAAGTAATATAAGGTTGTGGTCAGATTTGCCGAACGGCGCCAGAGAGCTTAATCTATATATAATATTATATATTATTATAATAATACGCACGCAGCAACATTTATAATTAGAGAATAAATATCAAAGGAAACCAAGATACTTACCTTAGTGGATGTCAAACTATAGAAAGATTCACGAATGTAACTAAACAACTAAAATCCAACACTAAAGCAATTCACATATTTGTAACCATTGAAAATTTTAGTTAGGAAAAATCTTTAAAAAATTAGCAAAGGCCTAAAATAAGAATTTTCATTTTTCTAAAATATAAGTCTTATGCAGTACTACATGGACTTAACAAATTCCCATTATCCGGGGGTGTCTGTTTGCCGAAGTTTCTGTTCCAATATTGTATCTTATTGATTGCCCAGCACCACGTCAGCGCCCAACCATTTATCACCTTTAGTCATCTACTGTTGAACAATAAGATATTTTGTCTTAAAACAATTATCGCTCTTACGATCCGGAACCAGCAAACCCTCTTCAGCGCTCCAATGAATAATACGAAAGAAATCAGACACGTACCATTGATCTAAAACTCGACACAAAAAAATAGAAATTAACACAGGTCTTCGCTACTGAGAGAATACGATAGTGAGACTTCATCGACGCACTCACATCTTTTGATTGCCACGCAGCTCTAACCCCCTAAAGAATCTCTACAGCCCCTTAAAAGATAAATGATCCACACTTCCCCGATAACAGAGCGGCATAAATTGTCAATCAGGACTTCCAAAAATGTCAATTGGTTTTTGTGGCAGGAGTTAATTCTCGTAATTTACTGCGCATGTTTTCTTGCTATATTCTGCCTATATATATATACTCGAACATCGAGACCGAATAGCTCTACCATTCGCTGCAAGTAAATCACGGGGGCGTATATATGACAGACGAGCTGATCCGCGCTAAACTGAAGGATTCGAATAAACAATACGGGCGAAATATACAGTGAGCGAATACTAGCATCTTACACACGCCTCAGCAAGAAGAGTTATAAACTACAGCGCACAAAGTATACAACGACACGTAGCATATACAGCAGCAGTACATAGTATAGATAAAAACGTAATAAAACGATCCTTCACCAACGTATATAACGCTAAAGATGTATCTCATTTAGAAAAATTCTAAATGCATCGGATGTTTTAGTTCAAATACCTAGACGACATAATATAAAGAAAAACATCACCAGCCATACGTACGAAACAAAACCTCATCCACATCAACGAATCAGCCGGGGCACTTAGACGAAGGAAATGCCGGACATAGGAGACAAATTTTCCAATCTCGGAAAGAAGAGAAAACACTCTCGGGCTTAACAACACAGGTGGGGGAAGCATACATAGCCACTCATCAAATGTAATTCTTGCTCGTAGCTGACATCCACAAGAGGTGGGTTGGACAATAGACAGACGAAGGGCAGCCGACACCTATTTCTATTCATATCGGTGATTCCCCTATACAGCGCCAACCTACATCATAACATAAACGAAGAGGAGGATCGTTTATTTTTTATTTAATAGTCAATCTCACCCCGGTCTCCCTTAACGGATCACCGTGAAATTAAAAAACAAGCTTCGAAAAAATTATGCAACAACGACTGACACACAACGATCATCGGAAACATCCATACACGACTGCTGTAAAACAATACAAGAGCTGAGCGAACACACTACGAAACGACATAATCTCTTTTCCGGACTTGTGCTTATTGCTAATATACCCTTTTCCCACATGAGTAATCATGTAAGGACTAGACACAAAAATTTAAATCGTTCCAGCGAAGAGAGCTTAAGAACGATAGTCCGAAAGTAGTAGGGGGACAAAATAAATCAAAAAGTTAAAATGATGGCGCTAGTCAAGGTGACGGAGATGATGACTCTGAAACCAAAAAATGTCGAAATGAAATATCGGAGTCGTGGATAGAACACTACCAGAAAATATAAAATATTTTGATAAAAAAATACAAAAAATTTCTGAAAGAAAACAAGGTTTTATACGAAAAGAATCCACTAAGATTTCAAAAAATCGAAGAAAATATAGTAAACGTATTTTCGGCGCTGCGATTAAAGCAATAACCGCCATTTTCTGCCGAAAAAGCGACCAAGACAGACAATCTTCCGCTTCACGTGTTGGGCATGACAATGTACGAACACCGCAAAAATATTTATCACTACTAATAGAGTGGCCGAAAAGGAGCGTGCTTTCGTCGAGCACTATGACGATGAAAATCGACGATTTCGTCAAATTTCTCAAACATATGATGAAACTAGAAGAAATTCAAGCGGGAGCGAAAAAACACCTAAAGGGGTTCATAACAAAAGAGATTCTTTTTTTAAAAGACATTTAGCAAACTCTAAAGCAGCGTTCAAACAGAGAAAAAAAAGAAGGATGTGGGAAAAATGATATTTTCCGAAGATATCGGCAAGGTGATCAGACATAATTTTTTCAAATCCGGAATGACGTGCCTCATCAACGAAGGGCCCTTTAACGACTCAAGCGCTAGGCAAAGCAACAAAAAAATTAACGACGATGTGCGATATGCAAAAACAATTTACAGCCACATCTAACAGAAAAGGCACGACTGCGGAAACGACGGCTTTCGAACCAGAGCTTAAAAAAAACGTCGCCCGCTTAATGTGCCACCACGAAAATACGGCCGAGAAATATTACAACGCTACTGTATGCCCGATTTCCTTGGCAAATACCTATTTGCAAACTAAAAAAGGAGATTTACTTCTACATTTTTCGATAATTTTAGAAAAGGTGGCGGAGAAAAAACTGAAACAACGGAAGGAAAAATTCAATGGGAAGATGAGAAGGAGCGCGATGAAGATATTCGGAAGTCGCCCAGTGAAGTTGAAGTGCTACATGATGACGTACCCGCTAAAGCATCCAATGAGATACCCGATGAGTCATCCGGACACGAAACGGGATAAAGGTACGAACAGCGACACCAGCCAAGTTCTGTCACCGAACACGTGAGGAGAAATGAGGAAGAATAAATTCGATCAAGCACCAAGCCCAAATGTGAAAAATCGCCGAATGTTCGATAGTCCTCATCCAAAAATACCGGTATCAAAAAGGCGATTTATACAACGCAGATAAAGAAGGAGTCGGAAAAGCAGAGCCAAAGATAAAAACAACAACACACACCAACAGACTAAACACAAAACCACAATACACAAACTAACATATAACAAACACAGGGGCGAAGAACATAATGAACTAAATCGTTATTACCAGTCAGAGAAAAGAAAAAATCGAATTGCAAACGGCACAACCGAAAACCAAACAAAAAGGCGCGGACCTGAGCGAAATGTGGAAACAAAATCAGCGGAAATCAAAACAGACATCGCGGCTAAAAAACACTCCCCGAGACCGAATCTATTTAGAAAACATTTTCTGACCAACCTCTTTCACTCCTAAGTTAAAAGAATATGGCATAGCTCAAAACAGAAGCAAGGACTATTGCGGGTAAGATAATACTAACACTATCACACCTTTTTGTTCATACACTTGTATTTACTCTACATTACCTCATCTATATATATATAGTTACATGAAACACTATACGCGACGTACTTATAATAGCACGGACTATAAGTATAAACTAGACACAGTATAACCTATATAGTATATAAGTACATAGGATAACATACTAATAACGAAGGTCAAGCTAATATACGGGCACTACACATACTAAATATAGTACTAACTATTCATACCTTATATATTCTTAATACTTACAACGGTGAAGAAATATTCTAGTCATATCAGTATCAGTAACAACATGGGAAAGATGGCTACGAGTCGATACCTTCCAGAGACATATGACCCCCGCACACCCTTCCAATCTTCTTAACCGAAGACTCAAACAGGCTCAAAGAGTATAAACTCAATATTATATCCATCCTGCGAATGGCCCGCTTTGTTATCTTCAATTGTGCACATTCTTGAATCCGTGGTGAGATCGCGATTAGAGGCGAGAAGCAAAGACCAAATTAATAGGTAAACATAAAAAAAATTTCTGTATAATTTCAAAAATAGATTAAACATTGCTTAGAAGTAACTGACTATGGTAATTCTGTAATTCTAGAACCATCCAAATAATCAATACAGAAGGACTCGCTAAATCTGATCATTATTTTCCATAGAAGAACAGTGACCAATCTCAGTCTCAAAAATAATGAGCTTAAGCACCGCCTTAAGGAGAAATATAATGATACATCGCACTCCAATTGAATGCAAGAATTTTACAACCCAAGCCCATTGATGAAACTAAGAAATGAAAACCCCAGAGGAAAGAAAATGTTATTCAATGAAGGAGAGAGGAAGTGTTTCTTTATTATTTTTGAGGATGAGATCAAACAAAAAAATGAAAACATCTCTGCAGAGTGCATAAAATCTAAGCTAAGCGAGTTGGCTATCAAATTTTTACGCCGCTGAACTAGGAGTAAAAAAAGGTGTCGTAGTCAATTTAGTAAAAAGCACCATTAGGTCTCATATAAAATCTCTAAAAACTAAAATGAGAAGGAATCTCGAGCAAATATTTAAGTCAAATCGTAATAAGTAATAAATGATGAAGGATATTCGTGACTCTTATTAACTGGTGTCGGATGGATTTCATTTTCTCATAAACCATTTTTGAAAAATTAATAAACGTCGTGTATTATTTGACCAAAATATACATTTATTAAATAACACATTCAAAACCTTAATATATATATATATATTTGTTTTTAATAAAAAACATTCAATAATGCCTTTTTTAATTTCCTGTTTCTACCTGTAATGTTGTAAACAAATTGCAAAGCCGATGGGTATTTTTTTGCTTTAAAAGTTTTAAAAAAAAACATTGAAAAATATTTTTACCTAAAAATTTATCATAATGCATTGATTGACTTTAGCTTTGGTATTTAAAAACGAATATTTAATTCATGAAACTTTTTTCTTTTTGAAAAAAAAGAGTCAAGAGGATCACCCGAATCTGATTTAAACAAGAAAATAATATATTAATAATAATTAGATTTTGTTATGAAACCTTGAAGCTTATATCGCAGTTGACTTCTTCTATATTCAAGAGCCGAATATTTTATTCACGTTATAAATGGATTTAGGAATGTTTGTGCGTATGTAAAAAAATGGCAAATTCTCGTTAATTAACTTTTAATTATTGAGAATTTTATTTTTTTTCAAAAAATATATTTTAAATTAATATTTATCATCACTCACGCACTATAAAACTAGTGCCCCGCTCGAATTTACCCATCATTCTACAATGGATCTTTCTAGTGTTAAGAAAGGCTCTAGGGAAAAAGAAACACAACTGAAAAAGAAAAAGCGTTCTTCGAACGAACAGAAAAATACCCTTCCCAGAGAATTCTTAAAAGCTTTCGATTATTCAGGAGGAACTTCGGAATCTGTCTCATCAACACCATTCGACCATCAAACTGATGATGATGATGATCATGATTATGATGATTATGATAAACCAGATGATTTTTTTAAATCTAAAAAACTAATTAGAAAGAAAGTAGTGAGAAGGAAAGTAAATATTCCAAGTCCAAATCGACACCCCACAATTTCGGATCACCACTCGCCTTACCTTGATAGAAGAGGCGAAAACGAAGACTCAAAGGCTTCTTTGGAAGAGGTTTCGGCTTCTTGCTCAACACCATTCGAGTATCAAGCTATTAACGAAAATTGGGGCTTTAAACCAACATTAATTAAAAGGAAGGAATCGAAGAGGGTGCGCGAAAATAAAGCCGCTTTGGACAATATAGGCCGCGTCAATCTTCAACAAAATTTTGCACAGGCTCCTATCGTGCCGCACATAAATGTTACGCCACCATTGGAGGAACAGTTTTTTGAACAAAGTTCGAGCGGACTAGCGGGAACAAAACCGAAAAAAAAGCGAGATAAAAATATTGAAAAGAGTCAAGATCAAGCATATCACCCTCTTGAACGCTGTGATAGTTTAATAACGAATTTTGAATCATTGTCGACGAACGAAGGGAAATATTTGAGCTGTGAAAAGCTAAAATGTCCAGAGATAGCTAAAAATAGAGACAAATTGATGGCAGACGCTTACGACTACCGGTTTCTATACCCTGATGTGTCTTCACTCATGAGAGAACATGATAAGATTCACGGCCACCCTGAAGAAGAGGAGATGCTCGCTGATTTGATTTGGGATAAAATAAAAATAAATTAAACTAAAATTTTTATTTTCTTATAAACATTTTTTATCTTATATGTTCATATATTATGTGTTTAATAAAGAACAATATCGATCGTTTGTTTATTTTACCTAATATTTTAAAACTTTTTTACGCAAAAATTGTTTTCTTGGTTACTGACAAATAACGTTACTATATTAAACATCACAGTTAAAAACTGCTCAAGATGCTTTAAACTCCAAAATACATAAGTGTTATTGGGGTATGAAACTTACATCACGTTAAATTTTTGCACTCTCCAGGCGAATATTTTCATTGATGTCATATATGAATGCGAGGGTGTTTGTGAAAGTTTTTTTTTTTGCAAAGTCAGGCTATTTAACTTTTTAAATATTAATAATATTAGTTTTTTAAAAATGAATTTTAAATATCAATTCGTCACCACGCACTATAAAAAGGTTACCACGATCGAGTCTATCAATCATTCTGCAATGGATTTTTCTAGTGTTAAGAAAGGATCTAAGGGAAAAGAAACAATGCCGAAAAGAGAAAAACTTTCCTCGAACGAGCAAAAATTTACCCTTACTAGAGATTTCTTAAAAACTTTCGAGGATTTGAAATCCACCTCAAAATCAACATCTTTCGCTAATAATGAAGACTCGGATGCTATTTCAAAAACATTATTTAAAAAGAAGGGATTAAAGAAGAAAATATTAACCCCTATTAAAGATCAACCAGAAGCGTGCAGTATAAGAACTATCGCAGATGTTAATAATTTTGGACCAACCAATGCCATGGAGCATTACCTATCTGGTCTTGATGTAAAAAAGCTAAGAGCTAATTATAAAGACCCGGACGCCCTTTCAACAAAATTAAATAAAAAAAAACAATTGAAGAAGAGAGGAGTAAGTGTTTTCCATCAAAATGAACCCTCGATGGACAATATAATCCGCGATGACATGAAAGATTGGACACCACCTCAAACCCTGGATCTCATCTCCTCTTACCTGAATAGAGAAAGCAGTAATACAGCCTCAGCAATTTCGCTGGAAAATAAACCCGCGATGGGCAATTTATACCACGCTGATCCAACAACATTAATTATAAAAAAGGAATTGAAGAATGCGCGTCAAAATAAACCCGCCATGGGTGATATCAACCACCTCAATCTCCAGACTCCTCACGCGCCATTCATAAATGTTCACCCACCATCGAAAGAAGAGTTTTTTGAACAAAGTTCGAGCGGATCATCGGGAGCAAAGCCCAAAAAAAAGCGAAATAAAAATATTGAAGAGTGGCCAGAATATTACAATCTCGATGAGTGTCGAGAATATTACAATCTCGATGATAATGATGAGTGTCGAGAATATTACAACCTCGATGAGTGTCGAGAACATTACAATCTCGATAATGATGATGAGTGTCGAGAATATTACAATCTCGATGATAATGACGAGTATCGAGAATATCGCAATATCGATAAGGCAATGAAACCAACGACGAGCAGAGAACGTGATGTTTCTCCCACCAACTTTGCTAATCAAAAACTTAAGAATCTGAAGAAGCGGGTTGGTGGCGAAAAGAAATATTTGAGTGGAATTATAACTCACCCCGATATGTGTAGAAACAAAGAAAAAATGCAGGGAGAAGTTTACGATTACCGGTCCGCATATCCTGGTGTGTCTTCAATCGGGAGAGATCATGACGAGATTCACGGTCATCCTCAAGAAGGGCAAACGCTTGCAGATTTGGTTCGGGATAAAGCAAAAATAAATTAAGAAAAAATAAATGTAATAAATATTCCTGAAATAGTACATCTTTATGAAAGCTTATCAACTTATGGTGAAAGGTTTAATTCTTATTGTAGTGTTGTTTTTTATCAATATTTTTAAACTTTTTTTACGTAAAAATTATTTCATTGTTTACAATTTAGCGATATCTACGTAGGTTAAGATTATTTTTGTAAATACAATGATCATACGTAGAGAAAAGTTGAAAGTTATGTAACTAAAAATCTCACGTAAATATTGTTATATAGTTTCCGTACGATACCTAGGTTGAATTAGGTTTATAACCAATAAAACAATTTTAACGTAAAAAAAACATGAAAATTTTTATAAAAGATATCTCGCTGAGGGTTTATCTTATGGAGCATTTAACGTATATCTACGTGAGTTAAAGATTCTTTTTGTAAATACACGAATCCCACGGAAAGAAAGTTTCAAAGTTATGTAACCAAAAACCTCGCGTAAATATTGTAATATAGTTTCAGCACGAAACCTACGTGGGAATTATGTTAATAACCAATAAACCGAATTTAACGTCGAAAAAGTATCACAATTTCATAAAAGATATCTCGCGGTAGGTTTATCTTTTAAAGCATTTAACGTATATCTACGTGAGTTAAAGATTCTTTTTGTAGATACAAGAATCTCACGTAAAGAAAGTTTCAAAGCTATGTAACCAAAAACCTATCGTAAATATTGTAATATAGTTTCATTCAGCACGAACCCTACGTGGGAATTATGTTAATAACCAATAAACCGAATTTAACGTCGAAAAAGTGTCACAATTTCATAAAAGATATCCCGCGGTAGGTTTATCTTATAAAGCATTTAACGTATATCTACGTGAGTTAAAGATTCTTTTTGTAGATACAAGGATCTCACGTAAAGAAAGTTTCAAAGATATGTAACCAAAAACCTCACGTAAATATTGTAATATAGTTTCAGCACGAAACCTACGTAAATATTGTAATATAGTTTCAGCACGAAACCTACGTGGGAATTATGTTAATAACCAATAAACCCAATTTAACGTCGAAAAAGTATCACAATTTCATAAAAGATATCTCGCGGTAGGTTTATCTTATAAAGCATTTAACGTATATCTACGTGAGTTAAGATTCTTTTTGTAGATACAAGAATCTCACGTAAAGAAAGTTTCAAAGCTATGTAACCAAAAACTTCACGTAAATATTGTTATATAGTTTCAGCACGAAACCTACGTGGGGATTATGTTTATATTCAATAAACCAATTTTAACGTCGAAAATGTATCACAATTTCATAAAAGATATCTCGCGGTAGGTTTATCTTATGGAGCATTTGACGTATATCTACGTGAGTTAAAGATTCTTTTTGTAAATACAAGAATCTCACGTAAAGAAAGTTTCAAAGATATGTAACTAATCTTTACGTGAGATTCTTGTATTTACAAAAAGAATCTTTAACTCACGTAGATATACGTCAAATGCTCCATAAGATAAACCTACCGCGAGATATCTTTTATGAAATTGTGATACATTTTCGACGTTAAAATTGGTTTATTGAATATAAACATAATCCCCACGTAGGTTTCGTGCTGAAACTATATAACAATATTTACGTGAAGTTTTTGGTTACATAGCTTTGAAACTTTCTTTACGTGAGATTCTTGTATCTACAAAAAGAATCTTAACTCACGTAGATATACGTTAAATGCTTTATAAGATAAACCTACCGCGAGATATCTTTTATGAAATTGTGATACTTTTTCGACGTTAAATTGGGTTTATTGGTTATTAACATAATTCCCACGTAGGTTTCGTGCTGAAACTATATTACAATATTTACGTAGGTTTCGTGCTGAAACTATATTACAATATTTACGTGAGGTTTTTGGTTACATATCTTTGAAACTTTCTTTACGTGAGATCCTTGTATCTACAAAAAGAATCTTTAACTCACGTAGATATACGTTAAATGCTTTATAAGATAAACCTACCGCGGGATATCTTTTATGAAATTGTGACACTTTTTCGACGTTAAATTCGGTTTATTGGTTATTAACATAATTCCCACGTAGGTTTTGTGCTGAAACTATATTACAATATTTACGATAGGTTTTTGGTTACATAGCTTTGAAACTTTCTTTACGTGAGATTCTTGTATCTACAAAAAGAATCTTTAACTCACGTAGATATACGTTAAATGCTTTAAAAGATAAACCTACCGCGAGATATCTTTTATGAAATTGTGATACTTTTTCGACGTTAAATTGGGTTTATTGGTTATTAACATAATTCCCACGTAGGTTTCGTGCTGAAACTATATTACAATATTTACGCGAGGTTTTTGGTTACATAACTTTGAAACTTTCTTTCCGTGGGATTCGTGTATTTACAAAAAGAATCTTTAACTCACGTAGATATACGTTAAATGCTCCATAAGATAAACCCTCAGCGAGATATCTTTTATAAAAATTTTCATGTTTTTTTTACGTTAAAATTGTTTTATTGGTTATAAACCTAATTCAACCTAGGTATCGTACGGAAACTATATAACAATATTTACGTGAGATTTTTAGTTACATAACTTTCAACTTTTCTCTACGTATGATCATTGTATTTACAAAAATAATCTTAACCTACGTAGATATCGCTAAATTGTAAACAATGAAATAATTTTTACGTAAAAAAAGTTTCAAAAATATTTGATAAAAAAACAAACGATAAAAATAGTTTTTTATTCAACATACTATATAAGATAAGATGAGATAAGATCAAAACGTTTATATGAAAATAAAAATTTTAGTTTAATTTATTTTTGCTTTATCCCGAACCAAATCTGCAAGCGTTTGCCCTTCTTGAGGATGACCGTGAATCTCGTCATGATCTCTCCCGATTGAAGACACACCAGGATATGCGGACCGGTAATCGTAAACTTCTCCCTGCATTTTTTCTTTGTTTCTACACATATCGGGGTGAGTTATAATTCCACTCAAATATTTCTTTTCGCCACCAACCCGCTTCTTCAGATTCTTAAGTTTTTGATTAGCAAAGTTGGTGGGAGAAACATCACGTTCTCTGCTCGTCGTTGGTTTCATTGCCTTATCGATATTGCGATATTCTCGATACTCGTCATTATCATCGAGATTGTAATATTCTCGACACTCATCATCATTATCGAGATTGTAATGTTCTCGACACTCATCGAGGTTGTAATATTCTCGACACTCATCATTATCATCGAGATTGTAATATTCTCGACACTCATCGAGATTGTAATATTCTGGCCACTCTTCAATATTTTTATTTCGCTTTTTTTTGGGCTTTGCTCCCGATGATCCGCTCGAACTTTGTTCAAAAAACTCTTCTTTCGATGGTGGGTGAACATTTATGAATGGCGCGTGAGGAGTCTGGAGATTGAGGTGGTTGATATCACCCATGGCGGGTTTATTTTGACGCGCATTCTTCAATTCCTTTTTTATAATTAATGTTGTTGGATCAGCGTGGTATAAATTGCCCATCGCGGGTTTATTTTCCAGCGAAATTGCTGAGGCTGTATTACTGCTTTCTCTATTCAGGTAAGAGGAGATGAGATCCAGGGTTTGAGGTGGTGTCCAATCTTTCATGTCATCGCGGATTATATTGTCCATCGAGGGTTCATTTTGATGGAAAACACTTACTCCTCTCTTCTTCAATTGTTTTTTTTTATTTAATTTTGTTGAAAGGGCGTCCGGGTCTTTATAATTAGCTCTTAGCTTTTTTACATCAAGACCAGATAGGTAATGCTCCATGGCATTGGTTGGTCCAAAATTATTAACATCTGCGATAGTTCTTATACTGCACGCTTCTGGTTGATCTTTAATAGGGGTTAATATTTTCTTCTTTAATCCCTTCTTTTTAAATAATGTTTTTGAAATAGCATCCGAGTCTTCATTATTAGCGAAAGATGTTGATTTTGAGGTGGATTTCAAATCCTCGAAAGTTTTTAAGAAATCTCTAGTAAGGGTAAATTTTTGCTCGTTCGAGGAAAGTTTTTCTCTTTTCGGCATTGTTTCTTTTCCCTTAGATCCTTTCTTAACACTAGAAAAATCCATTGCAGAATGATTGATAGACTCGATCGTGGTAACCTTTTTATAGTGCGTGGTGACGAATTGATATTTAAAATTCATTTTTAAAAAACTAATATTATTAATATTTAAAAAGTTAAATAGCCTGACTTTGCAAAAAAAAAAACTTTCACAAACACCCTCGCATTCATATATGACATCAATGAAAATATTCGCCTGGAGAGTGCAAAAATTTAACGTGATGTAAGTTTCATACCCCAATAACACTTATGTATTTTGGAGTTTAAAGCATCTTGAGCAGTTTTTAACTGTGATGTTTAATATAGTAACGTTATTTGTCAGTAACCAAGAAAACAATTTTTGCGTAAAAAAGTTTTAAAATATTAGGTAAAATAAACAAACGATCGATATTGTTCTTTATTAAACACATAATATATGAACATATAAGATAAAAAATGTTTATAAGAAAATAAAAATTTTAGTTTAATTTATTTTTATTTTATCCCAAATCAAATCAGCGAGCATCTCCTCTTCTTCAGGGTGGCCGTGAATCTTATCATGTTCTCTCATGAGTGAAGACACATCAGGGTATAGAAACCGATAATCGTAAGCCTCTGCCATCATTTTATCTCTATTTTTAGCTATATCTGGACAATTTAGATTTTCGCAGCTCAAATATTTCCCTTCGTTCGTCGACAATGATTCAAAATTCGTTATTAAACTATCACAGCGTTCAAGAGGGTGATATGCTTGATCTTGACTCTTTTCAATATTTTTATCTCGCTTTTTTTTCGGTTTTGTTCCCGCTAGTCCGCTCGAACTTTGTTCAAAAAACTGTTCCTCCAATGGTGGCGTAACATTTATGTGCGGCACGATAGGAGCCTGTGCAAAATTTTGTTGAAGATTGACGCGGCCTATATTGTCCAAAGCGGCTTTATTTTCGCGCACCCTCTTCGATTCCTTCCTTTTAATTAATGTTGGTTTAAAGCCCCAATTTTCGTTAATAGCTTGATACTCGAATGGTGTTGAGCAAGAAGCCGAAACCTCTTCCAAAGAAGCCTTTGAGTCTTCGTTTTCGCCTCTTCTATCAAGGTAAGGCGAGTGGTGATCCGAAATTGTGGGGTGTCGATTTGGACTTGGAATATTTACTTTCCTTCTCACTACTTTCTTTCTAATTAGTTTTTTAGATTTAAAAAAATCATCTGGTTTATCATAATCATCATAATCATGATCATCATCATCATCAGTTTGATGGTCGAATGGTGTTGATGAGACAGATTCCGAAGTTCCTCCTGAATAATCGAAAGCTTTTAAGAATTCTCTGGGAAGGGTATTTTTCTGTTCGTTCGAAGAACGCTTTTTCTTTTTCAGTTGTGTTTCTTTTTCCCTAGAGCCTTTCTTAACACTAGAAAGATCCATTGTAGAATGATGGGTAAATTCGAGCGGGGCACTAGTTTTATAGTGCGTGAGTGATGATAAATATTAATTTAAAATATATTTTTTGAAAAAAAATAAAATTCTCAATAATTAAAAGTTAATTAACGAGAATTTGCCATTTTTTTACATACGCACAAACATTCCTAAATCCATTTATAACGTGAATAAAATATTCGGCTCTTGAATATAGAAGAAGTCAACTGCGATATAAGCTTCAAGGTTTCATAACAAAATCTAATTATTATTAATATATTATTTTCTTGTTTAAATCAGATTCGGGTGATCCTCTTGACTCTTTTTTTTCAAAAAGAAAAAAGTTTCATGAATTAAATATTCGTTTTTAAATACCAAAGCTAAAGTCAATCAATGCATTATGATAAATTTTTAGGTAAAAATATTTTTCAATGTTTTTTTTTAAAACTTTTAAAGCAAAAAAATACCCATCGGCTTTGCAATTTGTTTACAACATTACAGGTAGAAACAGGAAATTAAAAAAGGCATTATTGAATGTTTTTTATTAAAAACAAATATATATATATATATTAAGGTTTTGAATGTGTTATTTAATAAATGTATATTTTGGTCAAATAATACACGACGTTTATTAATTTTTCAAAAATGGTTTATGAGAAAATGAAATCCATCCGACACCAGTTAATAAGAGTCACGAATATCCTTCATCATTTATTACTTATTACGATTTGACTTAAATATTTGCTCGAGATTCCTTCTCATTTTAGTTTTTAGAGATTTTATATGAGACCTAATGGTGCTTTTTACTAAATTGACTACGACACCTTTTTTTACTCCTAGTTCAGCGGCGTAAAAATTTGATAGCCAACTCGCTTAGCTTAGATTTTATGCACTCTGCAGAGATGTTTTCATTTTTTTGTTTGATCTCATCCTCAAAAATAATAAAGAAACACTTCCTCTCTCCTTCATTGAATAACATTTTCTTTCCTCTGGGGTTTTCATTTCTTAGTTTCATCAAGGCTTTGGTTTGTAAATCTGCTTCAATTTGTGCAATATCATTCATCTCATTAAGGTTTAATTTCAATTTATTTTGAACTGATGATTTGGTCACTTGTCTCTAGAAAAAAATTAATCTATGATCATTCTCCCATTTCAATACAAATTATCTAAATACTTATTTAAATATATAACAGAAATTTTTTTTATTTTACCTATTAATTTGGTCTTTGCTTCTCGCTCATAATCGCATCATCACCACCGGATTCAAGAAGTGCACATGAAGATAAAAAGCGGCCATTCCGCAGATGAAATATGTGAGTGTGGGGTAGAGGAAGAAGGCAGTTGCGGCATATCTCCTAATATCGACTCGTCCTTCGTTGTCATATCTGAAAAGAGAATTATATATATAATATATATATAATAAATATATCTAAATATAATATATATATATATATATATATATAGTAATAAATCAAGTATATATATATATATATATATATATATATATGAGTGTAAAGAGAAAACAAATGAACAAAAAATTTAGTTATCTTTACTTAGATTATCTTCCCCAATGTTTTGGATGGCCATATTTTTATAATAGGAGAAAGAGGGTTGGCAGAAAATTGTTTCAATAGATTGGTCGAGTGTTTTACGCAGCTGTTGATCCCGCTGTTTTTCAATTTCGCAGTCCCCGCTTTGTTTGCGTTTTTGTTGCCGTTCAATTCCGATTTTTTCTTTCTCTGACGTTTGATTTATTTCAATTATTCCTCTGCCCTGTTGTTGTTATTGTTGTTGTTGTTATTGTTGTTGTTGTTTTTTGTTGTTGTTGTTGTTGTTGTTTTTTCTTTGGCGCTTTCGACATCCTCTTCATCTCGTTTCTCATAATCGGCTTTTTGAACGGATGATGATGACTCATCGGACGATTCGCCGGATTTTTCACATGGTGCTGGTGCTTTATCGACATCCTCCTCCTCTTCCTCCTCCTGTTCGGGAGACTTGGCTGGTGCCTGTTCCGATGCTTTATCGGTTTCGTGTCCGGATGACTCATCGGGTATCTCATTGGATGCTTTAGCGGGTACGTCATCATGTAGCACTTCAACTTCACTGGGCGACTTCCGAATATCTTCATCGCGCTCCTTCTCATCTTCCCATTGAATTTTTCCTTCCGTTGTTTCAGTTTTTTCTCCGCCACCTTTTCTAAAATTATCGAAAAATGTAGAAGTAAATCTCCTTTTTTAGTTTGCAAATAGGTATTTGCCAAGGAAATCGGGCATACAGTAGCGTTGTAATATTTCTCGGCCGTATTTTCGTGGTGGCACATTAAGCGGGCGACGTTTTTTTTAAGCTCTGGTTCGAAAGCCGTCGTTTCCGCAGTCGTGCCTTTTCTGTTAGATGTGGCTGTAAATTGTTTTTGCATATCGCACATCGTCGTTAATTTTTTTGTTGCTTTGCCTAGCGCTTGAGTCGTTAAAGGGCCCTTCGTTGATGAGGCACGTCATTCCGGATTTGAAAAAATTATGTCTGATCACCTTGCCGATATCTTCGGAAAATATCATTTTTCCCACATCCTTCTTTTTTTTCTCTGTTTGAACGCTGCTTTAGAGTTTGCTAAATGTCTTTTAAAAAAAGAATCTCTTTTGTTATGAACCCCTTTAGGTGTTTTTTCGCTCCCGCTTGAATTTCTTCTAGTTTCATCATATGTTTGAGAAATTTGACGAAATCGTCGATTTTCATCGTCATAGTGCTCGACGAAAGCACGCTCCTTTTCGGCCACTCTATTAGTAGTGATAAATATTTTTGCGGTGTTCGTACATTGTCATGCCCAACACGTGAAGCGGAAGATTGTCTGTCTTGGTCGCTTTTTCGGCAGAAAATGGCGGTTATTGCTTTAATCGCAGCGCCGAAAATACGTTTACTATATTTTCTTCGATTTTTTGAAATCTTAGTGGATTCTTTTCGTATAAAACCTTGTTTTCTTTCAGAAATTTTTTGTATTTTTTTATCAAAATATTTTATATTTTCTGGTAGTGTTCTATCCACGACTCCGATATTTCATTTCGACATTTTTTGGTTTCAGAGTCATCATCTCCGTCACCTTGACTAGCGCCATCATTTTAACTTTTTGATTTATTTTGTCCCCCTACTACTTTCGGACTATCGTTCTTAAGCTCTCTTCGCTGGAACGATTTAAATTTTTGTGTCTAGTCCTTACATGATTACTCATGTGGGAAAAAGGTATATTGCAGATTAAGCACAAAGCTCCGGCAGAATTTTTGTTCCATGTGTGTAAATGTTGTTCGCATTTTATTACAAGATCCTTCATCGTTTTGCTAATTTTTTCGAAGCTTTTTAATTTCAAGTGATCCGTAAGAGACCGGTGAATGACCTATTAAAAAAAATAAAATAAAATCTCATTAGATACGAGTGGGTTAGCGATAGGAAACGATATGAATGAAATAGGTTGCGCTTTCTTTCAACCCACCTTAGAGCAAAAAATAACACTTTATTTCCCTGTTTTTAAACGAAGTGTTTTCTTCTTCGTCGGAAAATTGTCTCCCATCGTCATCCTCCTCCGATGGTGGTGTGTTTGTAATGGTTGATGTTTTCTTTATTATGTCCGTCATAGGTATTGAAATAAAACCCACCATAGATTTCTAATGAAAATAACATATATATAATAATAATAATTATAATATATATAATAATATATATAATATATATAATTTAATATTATATAATATACTATATATAATATACTAAATATATATAGGCCAGAATAATAAAGAACATCGCGGTAACTAGGAATTACACTCCTGCTACAAAACAATTTGACATTTTTGAATCTTTTACAATTTTTTACCGGAAGAATTTCATTTTTAAAGGGGGCTTTTTAGAGGTTCTTTAGGGGGTTAGAGCCGTTGGGGAACAAAGAGGGGATGAAGTCTCACCATCATCCTCCAGTAGGCCGACAGACCCTGATAATTGCTATTTTTGTGGTTTCACATAAGGTATTCGTTTTTTTTAATTATCAAAAACCTGAATCGCGTAGACAAGACAATGTTTAAAAAAAATACTTATTGTCAACAATAATATTAAACTAATTTTTAACGTGGGCAAAAACAATTATTGACAACTTTCGGCAAACAGACACGGAAATTGGAATTCTTATCGCTCCCACCAAGTACTGCAAAACTAACCTATAGGAAAAAGAAAATCTTCATCGTTAGGCTTGCTAATTTTAAGATTCTAACTAAAGATTTTTCGGCTGTTCACAAATATTGAATGCTTATAGGTTGGAATTTATAGTTGTATGTATTTCACATTCGTGGAATTTTCCATATAGTTTGACTAAAATACTATATAATATAATAATATATATAACTATATATATTACTAATAATTATAATATAATAGTATAATACATATATATATACTAATAAGTCGTAATCGGAATTATTATAATACAAATTGAAATGACTAAAAGCATATTTTATAAATTCAAATCAACGTATTCAAATTCCTTATAGGTGATAGTCAATAAATCCAGCAGTTCATCTGATTAGCTATAGTCTCCATCTTCATCAAAGTGATTTAGGCAGCTCTTTCAAATTTTATATCTTCTTTGGACGTGGAATAGTTCTTCTTTTGTTTGTTTTACTGACATCGATGAGTTGGATTGACCAGGAGTTGATGATTTTGAAGAAGAAGAGGAACAGCAAGAGGAAGAAGATGAGGAAGATGAAATTGAATCATCGCTTTTATCCCCCCCTTTGTTTGATTTAATCTTCCTTATTTTACGAATCAGCTTTTGCATATCTTTTTCGCTCAAACCTTTGGAAGCTTTCAAAAGCATTTTAGCTTTATCTTTAGAGAGAGAACGCGACTTCTTTTTCACTTTCATTTCTAGAGTGTATTCTGAAATTTAAGTATTAAAATTAAACAGTTAATTTTTTCATATATTTAAGTTTATTCCTAAAAAATTCATATTAAAGAAATTGAAAATTTTATTTTATAATGTAACTTAAAGGATAAAAACTAACGTATTTGAAATAAATACTAAAGTTGTGGATAAACCTTTACGTTATAAACGGAATCGTTACAATTGAATGCGGGTTTTGTATGAAGAAAAATTAAAGCATAAACAATATTCTCTAAAAAAAATCAAAGTTGATATCATACAAGTAAAAATCAACTTTAGAATTCTCTTAAACCTATTCTTAGCGAAGTTAATGTGCAAAATTTTCAAGTAAAAATGCAAAAATTCACATTATAATATATATATTTAAAATAGATATATATGGCGATAACATATCTATATATTAGAAACTGATTCCATTTAAAACGTTGGAAAATATCTGAAATTAACCTAAATATAATATATATATAATAATATCTATATCATAATTATATCATAAAAGATTTCCAAAAGAAACAAATTGTTACTAATATACTATACATATAATGACATTTTTTTATAAATTACTTAATAAGATCAAATAAGAAGAATAATGCGATTTTAAAAATTAATTTACAATATTTGAAAACAACATTCGATTGCTATTCAAATTAAGTAATTTAGCTTTCGCAAAACAAACAGGATAATTCAAAATTCTTTAGACTTAATAAAAAACCTATCAAAATACATTACTGTAAAGTGAATGAACTTAAGAAACGTACTTTTTAGAAAATATCACAATAACTTGAACTAATTTATTTCTCTTTATTTTACACTTTACCCTAAATCAAATCATGAAACGTTAATAAGAGCTATTAGCTTATATAGAATAGGACAATTTATATAAAGCGACAACAAATAGCATATCAATATCCTTATTTTACGAAAAAATGTGACACATAAATATTCTTTAACTCTCTCTTCTTAATCAAAAAATTCACTTTCAAAAGTACCCAAATATAAAAAATCTTACTTAATCAATTCAAAATATAATTACACTCTTTGCAAATAAACGTTCTTCATTCAGCAAAAGATAATAACTTCATAACTTAAATTCAGTATTTTGTAACAATATACTGTAGTTATGATTTAAACACGAAAAAAAACATTCAAAAGGACACTTTTTATATACACTATAAAGCAAGCCGAAACTGCTTCACAACAACTTACCTTAAATAACTAAAATATTATTTTATCCAGCTCGATTTCAAACAGTATACGAAAACGCAAAATGCAAATTCATTCTACAGCCCAAGAATTCTACGTATCGGCTCGAATTCCCAATATTCGCCGTAATTATTTTCTATAGTAATAACTAAACTCTTTAACGTTAATCTATTTGAACCCTTTAAAATACTATGTTAACTATATATATATATATAATATATACTATATATAATTATTAATACCTATTAAGCATATACTATATTCACTAACATTATAAGAACGACGTCTATATAAATTATATATAAATCATATATATAAGTATAAAATATAAATCATAATGATATATATAATATATAATCTATATATATATATATTAAAATATATACTAGAATATATATATACAATCTAACATAAAAAGTATATGACATTCATAAAGTATATAATAGAATATATAAATATATATAAATAATATTATATAACTATCATAGTAATTATGTTTATAACAACTTCATTTTGAAAAATGCTTTTATTACTTATAGATTACTTTATGTTATTCCAAAGTTTTTAAGGAAATCATCAAACCCCTATAAGATATAGTTAATAAGCTAACAAAGCGAGCGCTCCTTTTGCTGAGCCTTTCCATGATTGACGAACCGAGAGTTATATGAAAACTGAAATACCCTCACTTTTATATCATCTCAACGTCCATTTATAGCATTATTGAGATGGACGTATGGATCATTTACGATTTTCTCACAAATATTTTCAATTTAAGTGTTTCAGAATACATCTGTAGGGTAATAGTATCTATCCTCTAATAATATTGTTATCATCACTTTTTTATCTTATCACAGAGAACATCTCAATGACACTAATCAAAACGACACATCACTACCGTAACGGTCCATGCCGGAGCAGACATGAAAGGATTAACCTAGTCGGAGAGAAGAATATAGAATAACTAGGGCTTCAGAGATACAGAGCCCGCCGCAATCGCTTGTCGCAGACTACAGTCCTGTCTCTCCCGCATATCTTCCATCCTTCGAAAAAGTAGGCCGATATAACTAAATATAAAATGATAACAACTTTATCAACGCCTTACGTCGCCCGGAGAGTATTGCTGATAAAACTCGTTTGTTGATCTCCTTCAAGACCGATAGATACATTAATCTCTCAACATCTTCCACAAACAATTACATTTAAACCCAAAACAAAACCTGAACAATATGAAAACGAGAGCCCAATGTAGAATTGCTCATCCCTCCAGTAGTTCTTTTCACTCCTAGCGTTATTACGATGGTCAAAATTCAATGATTTTAAATGAGAGTGTGTTGATGACTGAATATTTTTAGCGTCTTCCATTCCTTTGACATTAGTTCTCTTCTCGATCTTTCCTGAGAATGATGCAACAGTGAAATTTGTATTATTAAGATTACCGTCAGGTTCTTCATCGTTCATTGGTGCTATTAAAATATCATTGATTGATGGGGTTACGTTTTGAAAATAAGTCGCGAAATCATCTTTTTCGTTTGCAAAAAATGATTCTGTACTTTTTTTACTTTTTTTCTCAATGACTAGAGGCGGATTATTTGTCAAGTCCGTCTTCCCGATATTCGGTTTCGTACCCTTTTCGGTCAAGAAAGAGGTCTCAGCGTTAGAAATTGCGCCTTCACTGGTCGATGATATCGTAAATTTAGTCACTGGTAATAATGATTCGGTTGTTCGAGCAATAACCGTTTCGTATTTTTTACTCGTAACCTTTTCTTTCGAGGAAAAAGGAGATGTGCGATTATTAATGTCATTATTTTCTTCGACGATCGATAATGTATAATTGCCAACTGAAGATAACCTGGTAGTTTCAGGGACCTTTTCGATATTAGTTTTGGTTTTGGCCTCTTTTTCTACAGCGGAAGAAGTATTGGTGGTATTTTCACGCTTCGTATTGATCCTTGATGTTAAATAGAATAATTCATCCGGTCGATTAAGCTCCTCAACATTTCTGTTTTCATTATTTTTAATCGAACGAGAGGTCCTGATATCGCCATTGCGTTCTGTAATATTCGATTGTTGCATGCCGTTAGCAATTGGAAGCGAAATGGTGGAAAGTACGGTTTTTTCTGTTTGAATATTATTTTTCAAATTGAAATTTGTTATTGACGGCAAGTTTTGGAACGAAGGAGATTCGGTAATCGTTTCGTTAACTTTTCGAACGTATGATGGTTTTTCATATCCGTAAGCGTTAGAGCAAAAAGTAGCGCATGTTCCTTTTATTGCCAGACCGCAAAATTTGAGTTCTTTAAATTCGTATATATGCTCGGCGGGTTCATCATTCGCATTTGAGAGATTTCTGAAATTATCGTTGCTATAAGCGTTAGTTGAAAAAACTAGGTGCGAAAATTTATGGTTTTGAATAGTGCCTGAATCAAAGGTAAAATTCAAATACGTTTTATAATTCCGAACACTGCCTTTAAAATTTAGATTGATCCTAGATTTGAATAAATATATTTTTTCGGTTTTAAATAAGCGCAATCCGCGTTTATACAACTCGCCATTGCCGAGGAAACTGCATTGCGCTGAAGGCGGTAGAAACATCAGTTTTATTTCGAGATCGGGAAACGATTTGCATAAATCGCTCTCTAATTTTGAAAGAAACATATCCGCTTTATTTGCGTAAAACATATTATAAAAATAAACATCGTGCTTTGCCTCGGTCGAGAAATTTACGCAAGAGTAGTTCGTTTCATATCTGTCATTCGTAAATAACGCTCCTAATCTAGTAGGAAAATCGCAAAACGAAAATAAAAGTAAAAAAGGAATAATTGGTACCATTAAGTGATTAGTATATCGTAGTAATACGTTTAAGAATAAAGGAGTTATTGAAAAAAAAACTTTATTTAAATTTAAAAAAAATTAACTTTTAAGTATTTATTTATTAATTTGTAATTTTTTTCATATTGTATTTAGGTCATCGAGCGACTAGAAAATAAAAATAAAAAACGTATTTTTATTTTTCTTAAAGAAATAAAATTTAATTATATATCTTGTTTATTTCGGGCGAACCCACTATTTAAAGGTTGTTTTCTTCAGAGTTCTGACATTATCAATTCTTTCATCATGGTTGCTACACGGTCTTCTTTGGATCCCACAATGGAAACGTTGCAGCTACTTCGCAGTACTGTAAGCAGCTTTCAATATGTGGTAAAGGTGAAAGAAAATACTTTGACGGAAAATTTTAGCACGCTCATTCGCAAACGCTACCCATTAGTGGAAAAACAAACAATTTCGAGCATAAACAAAATAAACAACTTGGAAAACATTCTACCGTTATTTTTTAACGAGAGTTTTACTGAGCAATTTTTACAGGAATCGAGAATTCCGATTTTAAATTTAGCCATGGCGCATTTCAAAAATCTGAGCGATAAGTACACAAGAGTAAGAAATATAAGCGGCGATCGGGAAAGAAATATTCTACGCTTGAAGGAATCTTACGGTAATACTGAAATTTATAAAACATTTTCCGAGGACATTTACGATCAAGGATATTCTCGCATTATACGGTTACCAAAAATTAGGACAGAGTTAAAGTATAATAAAGGCGAGGAGTTTATAATTGAGAAATTTGACAGCAGCGATGACAATATTCCTAATTCCATTGATAACGAAAACGGGTCTTTTAACGATAAATTCTTCGTATCGCTGAAAGCGAATATTCCTATCACTTTTGATCAGGTTGATGATTTATGCTTAGATACAA
The DNA here is from genome assembly GCA_015478945.1 of Trachelipus rathkii. Taxonomy (NCBI): domain Eukaryota; kingdom Metazoa; phylum Arthropoda; class Malacostraca; order Isopoda; family Trachelipodidae; genus Trachelipus; species Trachelipus rathkii. Next base: position 51,655 of record JABUQX010079434.1, read on the forward strand.
TTCAAATCATCAAAAACAGTAGTGTTGGTGGTATTGTGAATGAGAATGAGGTCGGTGCTGAGGAAAAATGTGAGAAATGTATTACTGAAAATGTAAAAAATTTGCTTATATTCGAACATTGTCTGAACCCTCAATCAAAATCGAAATATGTCTCAAGAATACTGTCTTTGTTTTATTTTAACGCAATTTTGTTTATTTCCAACGAGCGTTTAAACCAGAACAAAACAAAATTGTTTTCTGCGACACCCACGAACTATTTGACCCTAAAATTGTATTTTTTCTTTCGAATATTCTATATTGCCCACCCTACCTTTATATGGGAATTACGAATGTTTAAATCAAATTTAATGGATCGTTTAAGCACTGCAAATATCCATCGATTTCTTTTTGATTCGTGGCTTTTTAGGGAAACGAACCAAAATATTAAGAGAAAAAAGAGAC
>JABUQX010079435.1:0-12500 GCA_015478945.1 Trachelipus rathkii
TTAATATTGTTAGATAGGCATTAAAATTTGCAAAGTTTTGAGCGGAGCGAAATAGTGGTTTCCCGGAAATTCACAATTTTCCTCTGGTTGAGTTCTGGTAGGGACTAAGTACCCGTCCCTTGCTCCCGTAATGATTTTGTTAAATTTTATTGGCAGATTGTGTAAACTTAGTATATATATCGGTATATATTAATTATATTTTATATATCTTAATATTATATATGTATATATGATATTATTATAATATATATATATATATATGTATAATATATATATTATCTTATTTATTTAGTAATTTTGCGATTAGAAGTTTGTTTTTATGCGTTAATCAATTGGGTAACGTTTGTAATTTGGGGAAGAAAAGATTGTGATTTGTTGCGCTGAAAGTGATCTGTTATTTGAACGATATATTGTGGTTATTGTAATTTTCTTCGTCTTACAAAATACACTATGGCTTTCAACGACGCGGTTTATTGGATATGTCAATTATGGGCTTAAAATGTGGCAAGAATTATGGGCATTGAAAAGATAAAAACGGCTGGCTGTTTGGAGGATCAAGATTGGGCCGCGTTAGAGGAAACAGTTAGCGCTTGAGCAGAGCGGAGAGCGAACTAAGCTCGAAAGATGAAGAGAGAAAGGCAAGCGAAGGTGAAAAGAGAAAGATAAGCTGAAGATGAAGGGGAAACTAAAGGCTGAATAGTTGAGTTAGGAGAAAGCAAGATGAAGCTGAGTAGAGAGTGCTAGAGGCAGAAAGAGATGCTTAGATGAAGTGGAATGCGGAGAAAGCAAAACGCACATGACGCAGTGGACATGCATCTCAGAGGTGCTTAGAGTGTCTGTACGGTCTATGCACTAGTAGTATACCAACCTAGAAACTTCCTTTCGAAAGAGAAGAGAAATGATATTTGAAGCAATATCTTCTAATTTTGAGAAACAGGAAGAGGCGAATGGATATCCCTGTAAAAAGCCGAGCGACAATATTGGGTGGTTTTCTAACAGGCAAAGCTGTCAGTGTCTATAATAAGATGGCTGTTGAAGAACTAAAGAACTACGATGGTTTGAAAAATGCTTTATTGGAGAGGTACGGGCTCACGGAAAGTGGGTACTGTACAAAGTTTAAAACTATAACTCCGACGGAAGATGATAATCCGAGAGTTTATCTACAGAGAATTATAGAAGCTCTTAATAAATGGTTAACAGCAGCGAATGTAGCACTGACACCTGATGATATTATCGAATTTTTCTCGGTGGACAAGTATTTGAATACGGTTCCAAGAGAACTCGCAACCTACTTAAGGGAGTCGAAAAAGAAAGCACCAGAAGAGATAATAACTTGTTCTGAAGGATACATGGAAGCGCATCGTTTGAGGTTCACAGCAAATAGTCACACGCGAAATCACAATCACGTTGATAAAAGCACACATAATAATAATAATTATAGATCAAAAGGCAATGGTTACTCCACAAGCGGTAATCATAGCAATCAACAAGCACCGCGAGCGACTAATTATGAAAGCAGGATCAGAAGTAGGAGTGGCGACAGACAGAAACATCGTCGTAGTAACAGTGAGCCGAGAGAAGCGCCCACGTGTTTTAGGTGTCAAAGGAGAGGGCATTACTCGAGGGATTGTCGAGCCCCTCCGTATTTCAACAATAGCAGTAGGGGACAGAATAACTCAGGGAGACAAAAGGAAGAAACGAAGAGCACGGGAGCGTCCGGAGTCTCTGATAACGGCAATGAAGTCCTGAACTACTCAGGTGAAGAGCCGAAGCTCCTGAATGAGATAGAGAAGGTGAAAAATGACGAAACGTCACACCTACCTGTAACGTATGGGACGGTAAATGGCTTTAAAGTCAAAACCCTCCGAGATACCGGGTGTAATGTGGTGGTTGTGCGAGAGAAGTTTGTGCCGAAGAGGTGTTATGTTGGAAACAACATGAAGATACGTTTGTTGGACGGTACAGTAATCGAAGCTCCACTTGCAAATATTGATGTGGATACCCCTTATTATGTAGGGAGGACAACCGCGGCGGTATTGCCAGAGGTTGTGTATGATTTGGTAATCGGGAATGTCAAAGGCGCATTGCCCTTAAGTCAGCCTAATCTCGCTTGGGAGTCGACTATGAGTCGAGGGCCTCGTAATGTAGAGGTCGCGCGTGACATTAATAGCGTGCTGGTCCCCATCGCTGAGAGCGCTGAAGAAGGTTCACAAGAGGAACCTAATCAAACCAATCATAAATTTGGAATGGCAAGTTGGGAGGTGAGTGAGTCGTACGGAAGGAAACTGTCAGTACCACAATCGTTTGACATCTGTAGTGAAGATGTCGCGCCAACCACGGAACCATCACTAAGTGCGATGGCTGGATGCAAATGTTCACCCGAAAATGAGAACGTTACAGGAGAAGATGAAGTGAAAACCCCCACAGATCTATTAAACAATGTTGAAAATGACACGAGAGTGATAGATGTTCAGGAGACATCGATGGTAGAGAGCACGGAGCAATCTGATGTAACAGATCGTGCTGTTGAAGATGACGAAATGGTGAGAGGTGACATAGACAGTCACACGCAAAGTTATGGAGAAAAGGGTGTTGTAGCTGTGGGTGAAGGGGATATAACCCATGGTGATGAAGTTCAAGAATTGCTTAATGATCGGGAGACTTTTAGGAGTAGACAGAAGGATGACGTCACTCTGCAGAGGGTATGGAGGTCAGTGGAAAAAGAAGAAGACAAGTATGTAGTAAGGAATGGGGTGTTGTTCAAAAGAGTGTTAGAGAACCAACAGGAAAGGTATACTCTGGTAGTACCGAAAGAATACAGAAGTAAAGTTATGAAGATGGCACACGACGAAGTCTTCGGTGGCCATCAGGGGGTGAAGAAAACTATGGGTAAGATTACTCAGCAGTTCTTCTGGCCGAACATATATTCGGACGTGACTAAGCATTGCTACTCATGCGATATATGCCAGAGAACGTGCCCGAAAGGATCAGTGAAAAGGATACCTCTGTGCCCAATGCCCATCATTGAGGAACCATTCCAAAGGGTGGTCATCGACCTGATCGGGCCAATCTCACCACCATCTTCAGAAGGACACCAGTATGTACTGACACTTGTGGATGCCGCTACGCGCTATCCTGAAGCTGTACCATTAAAGAGCATTACTGCCCAGAAGGTGACGGATAGTTTGGTTTCAATTTTCACGAGGTTGGGGTGCCAAAAGAAATCCTCAGTGATAATGGTAGACAATTTACATCTGATTTAATGAGAGATGTAACGAAGATGTTGAATATCAAGCAGAAATTTTCTAGCGTTTACCATCCGATGAGCCAAGGCGTTACAGAAAAGTTCAACGGAACTCTTAAGAGAATGCTCAAGAGAATGTGCAGTGAACAAGTGAGAAAGTGGCACAAGTTTATTGAGCCGTTATTATTCGCATATAGGGAAGCTCCACAGGACTCCACAGGGTTCTCCCCATTCGAACTCCTGTATGGTAGGACTGTGAGAGGACCAATGCAAATTCTACATGAAATTTGGGCGGGTGACATTGACCCTGAAGAGGCAAAGTCAACATATAAATATGTTTTCGACTTGCAGGAAAGATTAAATGAAACTCTGAAGTTGGCCAGAGAGAATTTAGCGAAGGCCCAAATTTCTCAGAAGAGAACATACTGCAGGAGGAGTGAAGGAGGAATGTCAGGAGAAAAGGAAAGATGTGAAACTGATTGTAGAAGTGAGGAGTGTGATGATGATGAGAAGTCTCACATGAAGAGTCACCGCATGGTGAAACTATTGTTGGTGAAAACCCCCAACCAATTATTGTTTTGCAAAAAGAAGAGAAGAAAGTTGGCAGAAAGAAGAAGGAGTGTCAAAAAAGACAACCGAAACCCTAAAGAAATGTGGTGATATTAGGAGAAGATAGAGAGAAAGGGAGATAATGAAGAAAGAAGAGGATGTAGGTCTGGAGGAAAGGGTGTAAGAAGAATACTAGTAGTTGTAGGTCAAAGGAAAATGCCAGCAAAGATGGTCACAACAAGAATAAAAGATGAAAGAAACGAAGCTGATTATTTTGTTGAAAATAAATTTAAATATTTTGTGACCTGGCGCAAACACCCGACTACTCTTGTGACTGTTCTTCAAAGGAAAATTTAAGTTTGCCTTAGTCCACGTTAGTGGGTGAGAGAACGTCGTCATTGATTATCTAAGCAGATCATATGCCGACAACACATCTGGTCCATTATCAGGAGACGCTACCGAAGAAGGAGCTCTGAATAAATGAGTCCAATGTTTTGATCACGTGTACATAAAGCAAAATGTACACATTTGCTTCAAAGGGTGGGCCAAAGATGTAATGCAGTAATACACGTAATACATAACTTTGCCTCATTTATGTATTGCAAAGCAATGGCAGCATTGTCAGTGTTATTTCACTCTCATTTTCTATGTTTACGGTGTATCATTGCAATGGCTCATCAGAAGAATATTTGTAAATATGTTTATAATTCATGCGTAAACGACAGCCAATAAAAACTTGTTTTTCGGAACTTAACTTTTGAAACGTGAGTTTTGATTGGTCGTCGCTTGCAAGTCTGTAGTAATAATAATAATATTATTATTATTATTATTATTATTATTATTATTATTATTATTATTATTATTATTATTATTATTATTATTATTATTATTATTAATATTATTATTATTATTATTATTATTTTAATGTTATAAGGTAACTGCGCATTATATGTAAATGTGTATGGAATTATATTTAATTTTATATAGTGTGGAGCGCACAATGTATAAATTTGTTTGATTTTCATGTTTCGGTTTTAGAAGAAAATTGAGATTTCTAGCGAACAGAGTTTCGGTTGTAAAGAAATACCAATTTTCGTTTCTGCTGGAAGTGTAATATATATTTGCTCTACTAAAATAACTAATAAATGGATACATCATTTTATTTATTATTTTAAGGATTATGATTGGATGGCTAAGCGTAAACTCATTGACGAAAATTTATATAAATAAGAAATTTATGAATATTTTATATCTTTTGCTTTTATCTGCCGTCTATCAAAGTGCTTACAGTTGGTACGCGCTTGTAGCTCTGTCTGATCGATGTTATTATTATTATTTTAGTGTGCATATTCTTGTAAATCGTGGAAGGTGTTTTTATTTTGTATTATATTATTAATTAATTGTGTTAATGTTTTTAAATGCAAAAAGGTGTTGTAATTTTCAATGTGGAAATCTTGTGGCTTAGTTTCTTGTAAAGCCAGTAATGTTTTAAGATATGTGTTAAATGTAAGTTTGTTTATTCGTGTAAGAATAATTTTGCTTTACCGTTATATGAGTGTCGTCTGTTGATCACAGTTTGCTAATGCATAATATCTGCGGTGTTGCCATATGTCACTAGCAGGTAAGAGTATTTATTATTGATGTGTATTATTTTTGTAACATGGTAAAGATTCTTTTGTGGTATTAAACCTAAAGTATTTAACAATTAAAGTTGCAATATTTTATATATGAAAAGTTCTTAAAATCATATTTTATTTATTTGAAATTAAGATTTGTTTAATTACTAGTTGGCAACTCTTTTGCTTTAAGACAACAGCTGATCCTGTCCAGCTGTAATTGCATTCATTTGTTCACACTGAAAAATCGACATACTCAATAGTTGTCAAAATCTTTTAATTTTCAAGTTAATAGTTTAAATCTTTTGTAAAGTCAGTTTGTCTATATATTATTTTCTTGATATACTTTACTCGTTCATATATATCATTGAACATATGTCTGTATGTATATTATATATATATATATAAATGTATGGGCAAAGATTTATATGAATATTTTGGTAAAGTACTTATGTTGATATTTCATTTATTTTCTTTTGAGCATAATATTTAATTTTTATATATAATATATATATTTTATTTATTATTATATATATATATTATATATATATATATATATATATATATATATATATATATATATATATATATATATATATATATACTTGGTAGTTAGTGTTTGGTATTATATATGCGGTGCGTATATATGCAGATGTCTAAAGATATCTGGTTATATATATTCATGGATATATAAAACTTGTAGTTGTTGTTAAAGTATATTATATATATAATATATATATATAATATATATATCATATATAATATATATAATATATATATATATATATATATATATATTATTTATTATATATATATATATATATATATATATATATATATATATATATATATATATAATTGGTATATCTAGTACTGAAGGTTCTATAGTTGCGGTGCGTATATATGCAGATATCTAACAATATCTGGTTATATATATTCATGGAAGTATAAAACCTAATTTGTAAGATCAGTACGTTATTCATTTTTTTTTATTAAAATACTTCTAAAATTTTCCCAGTGGTTTCCTTCAATATTTCCAAACGTGTTTTTCTTTCATTTATTTAAGTATTCAATTAGCTATTGATTCAAGTCTTAAAAGGCTTTGGTTTAGTGGTCTAGAGATTGATCACAAGTTGAGTTCATTCATTGATAAGAAAAGTACTATCTGAATTGTTTCATATAAGATAAAAGAACTCGGTCAAACCGTTATTACACTTGAAGAGTCTTCAACGAGAGATAAGTCGGTGAGTTTAAGTATAGTTTTGTTCTGCAACATTGCACAGGCCGGTAGCTCACTTAATAGAAGATTTGGATACTGTTATGATATAGGTTTGAGAATATAATTGGTGTTAGATGATTGGACTGTCACGGGGGCCTGGCCATTGGGATTTGTTTCACAGCTCGAAGAGTAAGTTTATGACAAATAATTTATGATCTTTTATCCAATCACCCTACATTAATAAATTTGGGAATGCCTGTCCGGAATCTTAGTTAGTAGATGATTATAAGTAGCTGTCTCCGTTTGTACCGGATGTGACGTAATAATAATAATAATAATAATGAAAAACGTCATTTCCGGTGCAGCTTTGTTAAAAATAGATTAGGTTATGTTATGTTCGGTTAGGTTAGGTTAGATTATGTTAAGTTAGGTTAGATTAGGACCCACCCCCCCTCCCATACTTACTCGATTAGATTTCATGAGTGTTTTCTTGTCTTCATTAGATGATTGTAAAAAACAGCGAAGGAAGAACCGAATATCGTAATGAATATAATTACATCTACGACAAACAGTCCCTCTATCATGTTTTTTTTTTCCTTTATTCAAAAAGCAGTACATAAATATAAAAAGTACAATCAAAAATTAAAATTAGGCTTCCTCTTTTTTAAGATGAAAGTGAACCATAGCAACATCTTGACCAAATAGGTCAATACAATACTTAATATTAATATATATTAATATTTATATATATATATTTATATATATATTAGGTTTGGTAAGTTTGTGTTGGCATCATATTATGATAATGCTGAAGTCACCGGTGTTCAGGATACTGTTTATGCTATTAATATTAAGTATTGTATTGACCTATTTGGTCAAGATGTTGCTATGGTTCACTTTCATCTTAAAAAAGAGGAAGCCTAATTTTAATTTTTGATTGTACTTTTTATATTTATGTACTGCTTTTTGAATAAAGGAAAAAAAAACATGATAGAGGGACTGTTTGTCGTAGATGTAATTATATTCATCACGATATTCGGTTCTTCCTTCGCTGTTTTTTACAATCATCTATTGAAGACAAGAAAACACTCATGAAATCTAATCGAGTAAGTATGGAGGGGGGGGTGGTCCTAATCTAACCTAGTTTATTACTAGAGGTGTATAATTTATATTTTAATACTTGGTATGGTTTTCTTTAGATTTTTCATTAAGTTGTGTTTTTTTCAGTATTATATTTATTGAATTCCGGTACAAACGGAGACAGCTAGTATTACCTGTCTCCGTGCTTTGTACACAACCTTTGTACCAAATCTTTCTGGAGGGGGGGAGGGGTGTATTTACCTAACATAACCTAACCAAATTATAAATAAATTATTTGTCATAAACTTACTCTTCGAGCTGTGAAACAAATCCCAATGGCCAGGCCCCCGTGACAGTCCAATCATCTAACACCAATTATATTCTCAAACCTATATCATAACAGTATCCAAATCTTCTATTAAGTGAGCTACCGGCCTGTGCAATGTTGCAGAACAAAACTATACTTAAACTCACCGACTTATCTCTCGTTGAAGACTCTTCAAGTGTAATAACGGTTTGACCGAGTTCTTTTATCTTATATGAAACAATTCAGATAGTACTTTTCTTATCAATGAATGAACTCAATTTGTGATCAATCTCTAGACCACTAAACCAAAGCCTTTTAAGACTTGAATCAATAGCTAATTGAATACTTAAATAAATGAAAGAAAAACACGTTTGGAAATATTGAAGGAAACCACTGGGAAAATTTTAGAAGTATTTTAAAAAAAATGAATAACGTACTGATCTTACAAATTAGGTTTTATACTTCCATGAATATATATAACCAGATATTGTTAGATATCTGCATATATACGCACCGCAACTATAGAACCTTCAGTACTAGATATACCAATTATATATATATATATATATATATATATAAATAAATTAAATATTATGATAAAAAGATAAATATATATATATATAGTAGTATAATATATATATATATATATATATATATATATATATATATATATATATTATATATATATTATTAATTTGTTATATATATATACTTTAACAAAAACTACAAGTTTTATATATCCATGAATATATATAACCAGATATCTTTAGACATCTGCATATATACGCACCGCATATATAATACCAAACACTAACTACCAAGTATATATATATATATATATTATATATATATATATATATATATAGTATATATATATATTAAATATATATATTATATTATATATATATATATATATTATATATATATATATATAATAAATAAAATTAAATATTATGCTCAAAGAAAATAAATGAAATATCAACATAAGTACTTTACCAAAATATTCATATAAATCTTTGCCTTATAACATTTATATATATATATATTATAATATACCATACAGCATATGTTCATGATATATGATGGAAGAGTAAGTAATATCAAGAAAATAATTATGACAACTGACTTTACAAAACGAATTAAAACTATTAACTTGGAAAATTAAAAAGATTTAGGCAACTATTGAGTAATGTTCGATTTTTCAGTGTAAAACAATGAATGAATTAACAGCTGGACAGGATGCAGCTGTTGTCTTAAAGCAAAAGAGTTGCAACTAGTAATTAAACAAATTTTAAATTTCAAATAAATAACAATATGATTTTAAGAAACTTTTCATATATAAATCATTGCAACTTTAAATTGTTGAATACTTTAGGTTTAAGCCACAAAAGAATCTTTACCAATGTTACAAAATCATACACATCAATAATAAATCCTCTTACCTGCTAGTGAATATGCAACACCGCAGATATTATGCATTAGCAAACTGTGATCAACAGACGACACTCATATAACGGTAAAGCAAAAATTATTCTTACACGAATAAACAAACTTACATTTAACACATATCTTAAAACATTACTGGCTCTTTTGACAAGAACACTAAAGCACAAGATTTCGCACATTGAAAATTACATAGCACCTTTTTGCATTTAAAAACATTAACACAATTGAATGGGAGGATAATAAATAATACAAGAATAAAACACACCTTCGATCGATACTTTAAACTAAGACTATGCACACTAAACTATATAAGATTCTTATGGTGACTAAACATTCGAGATCAGTACAGATAGCTACATAGGACGGCGGTCCAAACCTGGTAAGGCAAGCACTTTGATAGACGGCAGATAAAAGCAAAAGATATAAAATATTCATAAATTTCTTATTTATATAAATTTTCGTCAATGAGTTTACGCTTAGCCATCCAATCATAATCCTTAAAATAATAAATAAAATGATGTATCCACTTATTAATTATTTTAGTAGAGCAAATATATATTACACTTCCAGCAGAAACGAAAATTGGTATTTCTTTACAACCGAAACTCTGTTCGCTAGAAATCTCAATTTTCTTCTAAAACCGAAACATGAAAATCAAACAAATTTATACATTGTGCGCTCCACACTATATAAAATTAAATATAATTCCATACACATTTACATATAATGCGCAGTTACCTTATAACATTAAAATAATAATAATTATTACAAATAAAAATAATAATAATAAAATAATAATAATAATAATAATAATAATAATAATAATAATAATAATAATAATAATAATAATAATAATAATATTATTATTATTACTACAGACTTGCAAGCGACGACCAATCAAAACTCACGTTTCAAAAGTTAAGTTCCGAAAACTAAGTTTTTATTGGCTGTCGTTTACGCATGAATTATAAACATATTTACAAATATTCTTCTGATGAGCCATTGCAATGATACACCGTAAACATAGAAAATGAAAGTGAAATAACACTGACAATGCTGCCATTGCTTTGCAATACATAAATGAGGCAAAGTTATGTATTACGTGTATTACTGCATTACATCTTTGGCCCACCCTTTGAAGCAAATGTGTACATTTTGCTTTATGTACACGTGATCAAAACATTGGACTCATTTATTCAGAGCTCCTTCTTCGGTAGCGTCTCCTGATAATGGACCAGATGTGTTGTCGGCATATGATCTGCTTAGATAATCAATGACGACGTTCTCTCACCCACTAACGTGGACTAAGGCAAACTTAAATTTTCCTTTGAAGAACAGTCACAAGAGTAGTCGGGTGTTTGCGCCAGGTCACAAAATATTTAAATTTATTTTCAACAAAATAATCAGCTTCGTTTCTTTCATCTTTTATTCTTGTTGTGACCATCTTTGCTGGCATTTTCCTTTGACCTACAACTACTAGTATTCTTCTTACACCCTTTCCTCCAGACTTACATCCTCTTCTTTCTTCATTATCTCCTTTTCTCTCTAACTTCTTCCATAATATCACACATTTCTTTGGGTTTCGGTGTCTCTTTTGACACTCTTCTTCCTTTCTGCCAACTTCTCTCATCTTCTTTGCAAACAATAATTTCACCATGCGGTGACTCTTCATGTTAGACTTCTCATCATCATCACACTCCTCACTTCTACAATCAGTTTCACATCTTTCCTTTTCTCCTGACATTCCTCCTTCACTCCTCCTGCAGTATGTTCTCTTCTGAGAAATTTGGGCCTTCGCTAAATTCTCTCTGGCCAACTTCAGAGTTTCATTTAATCTTTCCTGCAAGTCGAAAACATATTTATATGTTGACTTTGCCTCTTCAGGGTCAATGTCACCCGCCCAAATTTCATGTAGAATTTGCATTGGTCCTCTCACAGTCCTACCATACAGGAGTTCGAATGGGGAGAACCCTGTGGAGTCCTGTGGAGCTTCCCTATATGCGAATAATAACGGCTCAATAAACTTGTGCCACTTCCTCACTTGTTCACTGCACATTCTCTTGAGCATCCTCTTAAGAGTTCCGTTGAACTTTTCTGTAACGCCTTGGCTCATCGGATGGTAAACGCTAGAAAATTTCTGCTTGATATTCAACATCTTCGTTACATCTCTCATTAAATCAGATGTAAATTGTCTACCATTATCACTGAGGATTTCTTTTGGCACACCCAACCTCGTGAAAATTGAAATCAAACTATCCGTCACCTTCTGGGCAGTGATGCTCTTTAATGGTACAGCTTCAGGATAGCGCGTAGCGGCATCCACAAGTGTCAGTACATACTGGTGTCCTTCTGAAGATGGTGGTGAGATTGGCCCGATCAGGTCGATGACCACCCTTTGGAATGGTTCCTCAATGATGGGCATTGGGCACAGAGGTATCCTTTTCACTGATCCTTTCGGGCACGTTCTCTGGCATATATCGCATGAGTAGCAATGCTTAGTCACGTCCGAATATATGTTCGGCCAGAAGAACTGCTGAGTAATCTTACCCATAGTTTTCTTCACCCCCTGATGGCCACCGAAGACTTCGTCGTGTGCCATCTTCATAACTTTACTTCTGTATTCTTTCGGTACTACCAGAGTATACCTTTCCTGTTGGTTCTCTAACACTCTTTTGAACAACACCCCATTCCTTACTACATACTTGTCTTCTTCTTTTTCCACTGACCTCCATACCCTCTGCAGAGTGACGTCATCCTTCTGTCTACTCCTAAAAGTCTCCCGATCGTTAAGCAATTCTTGAACTTCATCACCATGGGTTATATCCCCTTCACCCACAGCTACAACACCCTTTTCTCCATAACTTTGCGTGTGACTGTCTATGTCACCTCTCACCATTTCGTCATCTTCAACAGCACGATCTGTTACATCAGATTGCTCCGTGCTCTCTACCATCGATGTCTCCTGAACATCTATCACTCTCGTGTCATTTTCAACATTGTTTAATAGATCTGTGGGGGTTTTCACTTCATCTTCTCCTG
>JABUQX010079435.1:30000-35000 GCA_015478945.1 Trachelipus rathkii
ATAATAATAATAATAATAATAATAATAATAATAATAATAATAATAATAATAATAATAATAATAATAATAATAATAATATAATTAATAATAATAATAACGATAGGAAATAATAATAATATTATTAATTTTGAAACACTTATTCAGTTTAAAAAAAAAAAGAGAAAAGAAAATGTTACAAAATTGTACAATTCAAATTACAAAATAATATTTCAAACTAAAATGGGCTTCTGTGGTGACTAGTACAGTTAATGAGCCCATGTTTCGTTTTATTCAACAGCTATTATATATACAAGTATGTAAAATATTACGTGTAAGAATATATATATATATATATATATATATATATATATATATATATATATATATATATATATATATATATATATATATATATATATATATATATATATATATATATATATATGTTTAGAGTGTTAGTTATATGGTGTTGGTGGTAGACTTCTGAATGGAATCAAAAGTATGTATGACGATAGTGAAGCGTGTGTAAGAATAAATGATGTCAAAAGTGATTGGTTTAATATTAATAGCAGAGTGAGGCAGGGATGTGTTATGTCCCTTTGGTTATTCAAATTGTATATGGATCGGGTTATGAAAGAATTAGAGATGGAAGTGGCAGGAAATGGTGTTAGATTGATGGAAAATGGAGGTGAGTGGAGGGTGACCTACCTATTATATGCGGATGATTTGGTGTTGTGTGGGGAATCTGAAGAGAGTTTGAGAGGATTGGTAGAGAGATTTGACAGGGTGTGTAAAAGGATGGGTTTGAAAGGAAACGTAGATAAGAGTAAGGTTATGGTCGTGAGTGAGGACAGTCCTCGGTGTGAAGGTATGTTAGATGGTGAGCAGCTGGAACAATGTGTATGAGTTTAAATATTTAGGATATATGTTGGATGAAAAGGGAACGGATGATGCAGAGTGCAGTAGGAAAGTTGTGAATGGCAAGAAGTTGGCTGGTGCAATTAAATCGTTGGTGGATGTAAAGGGACTAAGTCTTGAGTGCGCTAGGGTCTTACATGAGGGTATGTTGTTACCTGTGTTAATGTATAGTAGTGAGACTATGGTCTGGAATAAGAGGTATAGATCTAAAGTTCAATGTGCTCAGATGGACAATCTTAGGGGCGTATTAGGTGTGAAAAGAATTGATAAAATGAGGAATGAACGTATTAGAGAGTTGTGTGGTGTGAAGAAAGGTGTAAATGAGAAAATAAATGAAAGTACGTTGAGATGGTTTGGTCATGTGGAAAGGATGAATGATAGTCGGTTGGTTAAGCGGATGTATAAAGGTGAGTGTGTTGGGAATCGACCGGCTGGGAGACCGAAGAAAAAGTGGATTGAGTCAGTAAGCGAATGTCTGAGGAGGAGAGAAATGCGAGAGGATTTGGCAGAGGCGAGAATAAGGTGCATAATAGGAGTGAATGGAGGGGTTTTGTGAGGGGGCATGGTTGTGGCCCACCTGGGCCAGGGGATGAACCCTACACTTGAAGGATATGCCATAGGGAGTGTCCGTCGCGGTCCCGTGAAGCTCTAGGGTGGATTTTCTGACTGCGACAGGTTCTCACTTAAAGGTATAGAGGGCAGTAAAGGCTGGTTTTTCTTTTCGACTTGTGTCATGTTCTACTACTTTTCTTACCGTACATATCACGCACCCTTTTTTTTTTTTTTTTTTTATAATAGTTCACACCTCACGGGCATAGCCCTATTCAGGGGAATTTTTCTATGTATTCACTAAGATCAGGCAAAGTTAGAGCCCACAGTCACCTGCCCGACTCCCGTCGCTCTAAATTTGAGCCACAGTAGCAGCAGCCTTACCCACCCAGTCTTGGGTAAAAAAAAGGAAGATGATGATGATGATATATATATATATATATATATATATATATATATATATATATATATATATATATATATATATATATATATATATATATATATATATATATATATAATATAATATAATATAATATAATAATATAATATAAAAAATAATATAATATAATATAATATAATATAATATAATATAATATAATATAATAAGAACAACAACAACATTAACATTAACAACAACAACAAAATTAACAACAACAACAACATTAACAACAACAACAACATTAACAACAACAATAACAACAACAACAACAACAACAACAACAATAACAATAACAATAACAATAACAATAACAATAACAACAATAATAATAACTAATAATAATAACTAATAATAATAATAATAATAATAATAATAATAATAATAATAATAATAATAATAATAATAATAATAATAATAATAATAATAATAATAATAATAATAATAATAATAATAATAATAATAATAATAATAATAATAATAATAATATTCTCAATCCGGGTTAAATACAATAAAGGTGAATGGGGAAGGTCAATCAGAAACTACGACCCTTAGGTACTTAGCGTTGGATATTGGGGCCTTCAGAAGGTTGAAAGAAGAGATTGACCATAAAAAGAGTATTAAATAGTCTTAAGAATTATAGAAAAGGGAAATTTAGTTTGGAAGGCAAAAATAAATTTATTTGATTGAGTGTTTCTTCCAACTGTTTTGTATTAATGTGAAAATTGGACATTAAATTCAAAGTTGAAAAGAATAATTTTGGTTTTGGAAATGAAAGGCTTAAGAAATATCTGTTGGGTGAAGAGAAGTGACAGGATCCGAAATATAAGAATACGAAATATGTGTTACTAGGAGACAAGATTGGCAGAAAGAGCGAATGAAGGAATAGAAGGAATACTGAGATGGTTTGGACACCTGCTTAGAATGAATGATGTGAGACTCATTAAGAAAGCTTTTATGTCTTAGGTAATAAGAGGAGGGGCAATCCCAAATGGAGATGGCTTGATGGAGTAAAGGAGCTATTACTAGCAAAGGGCATTAGTATGAATGAATGAAATAGATTAACACAAAATAGGGTAGTGTCACTTGGGGAAGGTAGTGCATGGAACATTCCTCTAAAGGCTTCATTATCTGAACAGGCCGGAAGGGCACAACTATTTAAGCTTTACGCATCTGGAACCAACCCACAATTATATGGGGGACGACAATAATAATAATAATAATAATAATAATAATAATAATAATAATAATAATAATAATAATAATAATAATAATAATAATAATAATAATAATAATAATAATAATAATAATAATAATAATAATAATAATAATAATAAAGATAGATAGATTGATGTATAGATAGATAGATAGGTAGGTAAATAGATAGATAGATAGATAGATAGATAGATAGATAGATTTATTATATCTCAGGTAATTACATTTTCTTATAAATTTTATACAAAAAATAAAAAACATACATTGTCAAGAAGATTATTGTAAACATTCATCTAAAATCATAAAATTAACATAAGTTAAATCACTTTGAGAAAGCCCTTAGAGGAATAAAAATTTCCATCGGGCAAACAAAGATATTCCTCCAGCAACATTCAGTATTGCCCCAAGAAATAACTTTTTAGATGATTTTTATATTTTATCACGTATGGAGCCTCTCATACTGCTAATGGTAAGGAATTCCAAACTGGGTCCCGTATACAAAAAAAGGTTTCACTGATAAGGAACCCGAATATCATTAGGGCTCCTCACTGTGTACGTAGAAACATTATCACATAAGAGCGGTCTAATTTCTGGAAAATAGCCACAGTTTAGAGTCTTATAAATGATTTCAGTCACTCTTAATTTATATATTTCTCTGGCTCTCAATATACCTAGCTTCTTGTAAATCTCTCGAGTTGTATAGGAAGGAAAAACTTTACCGAAAATTTTTATTATTTTTAATTTTTACTATTATTTTTATTATTATTACAATTTTATTATTATTATTATTATTATTATTATTATTATTATTATTATTATTATTATTATTATTATTATTATTATTATTATTATTATTATTATTATTATTATTATTATTTTTATTATTATTATTATTATTATTATTATTATTATTATTATTATTATTATTATTATTATTATTTTTATCATTATCATTATCATTATCATTATCATTATCACTTATTATTATTATTATTATTATTATTATTATTATTATTATTATTATTATTATTATTATTATTATTATTATTATTATTATTATTATTATTATTATTATTATTATTATTATTTCATTTTATTGTAGTAATAAAATCTAAGGAAAATAAAGATGTGTTTTTTAGTATTTCATAATAGTTTTAATATTTTTAAGAAGTGACCAATGGGTGGGTGATTCTTCATCGATTTAGGGAGGTTATTCCACTAACTCATCTATGCCCATATAGGAGACGTCTCTCCGTGATTTTGTATGAATGTATTTTGATTTCTTTAGTGTTAGATTTTGTGATATGCAGATTGGTTGTCCACACAATTTGATTCTGACCATTTACGCTGGTCAGAAGTTCATTTGCAGTTCCATTCATAACATTAATGATAAATTCTTACCATAAGGAAAACACAATTTACATAACAGCTTGCTAACTACTACTACTACTACTACTACTACTACTACTACTACTACTACTACTACTACTACTACTACTACTACTAATAATAATAATAATAATAATAATAATAATAATAATAATAATAATAATAATAATAATAATAATAATAATAATAATAATAATAATAATAATAATAAAAATAATAATAATAATAAAATAAAAATAAAAATAAAATAATAATAATAATAATAATAATAATAATAATAATAATAATAATAATAATAATAATAATAATAATAATAATAATAATAATAATAATAATAATAATAATAAAAGTGAGTTTATTACTGAGGATAATTTTGCAGGGATTGACCGATTCATGATTATATTTTTTGCTCTAACATTAAGCCGAGCAGGTTTTTGTAATAATAATAATAATAATAATAATAATAATAATAATAATAATAATAATAATAATAATAATAATAATAATAATA
>JABUQX010079435.1:50000-53635 GCA_015478945.1 Trachelipus rathkii
GTTTTGTTTTTAATATATTGCTACTATATGATACTAACAATAATGAACTTCAGTGGTAACGGACATGATTCAAAAGTTCAAAATATTTTAAATAATTTTTAAAATCACATTTATATTCAGTTTCAAAAATGAAATATCTCGAAAGGTACGACACTTACAGAAAAACCAATTATATTTGGAATCAGCGTATAAAGCTTATTACAAAAAAAAAAAAAATATATTAGGGGGCTCGAGCCGACGGGAAAGGGGGGACGTTTTCATACCCCGTAGGGGAGGGGCGGAGGAACACCCGCGACACCCAAATACCAGGCTGGGGTTCCAGGTTTCCCTCCGGAGGGAGGAAATAGTCTACCCTGTCGTTCCCAGGCCGAAGAGACCCAACTCCTACCATCCTTGCGGTTTACGCAGAGTATTCCTTTAGTTTGAAAACACCCAAAAAAAAAAAAATATTACTAAAAATTACTTTTTAAAAAAATTATTTAAAATATTTCGAACTTTTGAAGCATGTCCATTTACCATAGCCCACATTGTTGGTATCATACTAGCAATATTTAAAAAAAAAAAAAAAAAAAAAATTAAAACCTGACGAGTCTAAGTAAAGCGGAAAAAGGTCCTATATTTTGAATCATGTCCGTTACCACTGAAATTTATTGTTAGATCATATACTAGAAATATATTTAAAAAAAACAAAAAAAAATTCAAAACTGAGATTTAAGTAAATAAAAACAGATAGGTCCTATATATATACCGTATATATATATATATATATATATATATATATATATATATATATATATATATATATATATATATATATATATATATATATATATATATATATATATACTATATATATATATATATATATATTAAATATTATAATAATCGCAATTATATAAGATGTTAAAAAAAGAACATATAATGAGAAGGTAAAGAATTAACTGCTTCTCCGGGATTGAACCACCGCCATATTGCGACTGAGGACAATATACCCAGTGCGTTACGACCAGGCCATCTCAAACCAAAAAAGTTGGATTCAAGAACAATTATAAAGCAACCGAGCTCCCTTTCAAGGCGATATCACCAGGTGTCTAGCCTGTCCTATCTCTCGTTCTTTATATTGTAGATATTAAATATTATAATAATCATAATTATATACCTTCTCGTGTTCTTTCTTCGCATCTTATATAGTGCAATTATCACAATATTCTTTATCTAATATAAAGAACGAGAGAGATGGGATGAGGCTGGACACCTGGTGATATCGCCTTGAAGGGCTCGGTTGCTTTATAATTGTTCTTGAATCCAACTTTTTGGGTTGGAGGATGGCTCAATCGTAACGCACCGGGTATATTGTCCTCAGTCGCAACATAGTGCGGTGGTTCAATCCCAGAGAAGGCAGTTAATTCTTTACCTTCTCATTATATGTTCTTTCTTTAAGAATATATATATATATATATATATATATATATATATATATATATATATATATATATATATATATATATATATA
The DNA here is from genome assembly GCA_015478945.1 of Trachelipus rathkii. Classification (NCBI taxonomy): domain Eukaryota; kingdom Metazoa; phylum Arthropoda; class Malacostraca; order Isopoda; family Trachelipodidae; genus Trachelipus; species Trachelipus rathkii. The sequence continues at coordinate 51,514 of JABUQX010079435.1, forward strand.
TATATATATATATATATATATATATATATATATATATATCTTTATATATTTTTTTCTAAAAAAATATATATATATATATATATATATATATATATATATATATATATATACCGTATATATATTACCAAAAATGGCATAAGAGATGAAGTTCTTAATTCCTACCTGTGCACTTTCATTTGGAAGAAGAAGAATAAAACTGACATATTCAACAAATTTTTAGTAGAAATTACTAGATGTCAGACATACGAGTAAACAAACATATCATATTACTATAATTATTAGGAATATTTTTTTTTTTTTACATTTTCCGAACTAAAATTTTACCAGAATTCCAAAAATGTATTCATTTAACTAGCTATAGTGAGTTTTCAGATGGTTCGTCTAATCTACAGGCTGGCCAGGCGGTTTTTAGTATTTTCAAAAAGATAAGCATTAAAAATCACGTCCTCAAAAATTAATAATACTCTTTGAGTCGTGCCAATTATATTATCAAGGCAAAGTAGCGATATTTTTATGGAGAATTTTTCCACTATATACTCCTATAAAAATAATATTTGAATCAAAATCAGGCACCTATAATTCACATGTTCAATATATATATATATATATATATATATATATATATATATATATATATATATATATATATATATATATATCTGTCTCCCTATATATATATATATATATATATATATATATATATATATATATATATGTGTGTGTGTGTGTGTGTGTGTGTGTGTGTGTGTGTGTGTGTGTGTGTGTATGTGTGTGTGTGTGTGTGTGTGTGTGTGTGTGTATGTGTGTGTGTGTGTATGTGTTGCGTGCGTAAAAATAGAAAGATTTCACGTCATCTACATCCTATAAACTAATTTTTAATATATAAATTAATTAAATGCCTATAGACAAATTTACGTCAAAATTGTTCTCAATTAATTAAATAAAAAACAACCGACCTATTTATTAACAAAAAATTAAACATTATTTAGCATAATCAAATATTTAAATAAACATAATATATAAAAAGAGAAACGAAGAGAGAGAGAGAGAGAGAGAGAGAGAGAGAGAGAGAGAGAGAGAGAGAGAGAGAGAGAGAGAGAGAGAGAGAGAGAGAGAGAGAGAGAGACTCAATAAAAAGATGAATGAAAAATTCTTTAAAAACAACGCCATAATCCGCCCCGGGCATGCCATTGCCCACTTTCCACAGAGCTAGGCTAGGCAAAGGCTTTCTCTCGGGCTCGATGTAACGTCGATCAGTTATAATGAGGTTTGGGGGCAAAACCTAAAAACGGTTCTTTATTACGAAATATTTAACACACAATACTTCCTTTTTTATATGAAAATAACTTATTAAAATGGATTAAAGTTTACTAAAAAGAAGAAGCTAAAACGAAAATTATAGGAACGAATAAAAAATACAAGGTGAAATTTTGAATGTGATTCAAGCTTCGCGTTCCATAATTGTAGTTGAAAAAATTTGTGTCAGCGGACATTCCTTTAGCTGTTGTTCAATCAGTATACAGGTAAATAACTAATATGAAGACTTATCTATCTTTAACTATATGAATTTACACACACACACTCACACTATATATATATATATATATATATATATATATATATATATATAATATTTAAAAATATATGTATATATAAAAATATGTATATATATATATATATAACTAACTATAATAATATATATATATATATATATATATATATATATATTTATATATATATATATATATAAATATATATATATATATATATATATATATATATATATATATATATATATATATATATATATATATATATATATATATATATATAACTATATATATATATATATATATATATATATATATATATAACCCCAAAAAAAACTGAAATTATAAATATAATTAAAAAATATTATTACTAGAATATAACTAAAATATAATGCCTATTATTACTGTAATAAACTTTTGCATCCATTTCAAAAAGAACTTTTTAATATCACTATATATATAATATATATATATATATATATAACATATATATATATATATATATATATATATATATATATAACATAATAATATATATATATATACCAAATATATATATATATATATATATA
>JABUQX010079436.1:0-33511 GCA_015478945.1 Trachelipus rathkii
ATTGCTAAGATAAGCAAAAGCCTATGAGATAAAGAAGAGCAGGCACGGTATTATGTTTATTCAGGATTGCCATTAGAATATAGAGCATATATATATAATAGCTATATATCTTTAAATGAAGCAAGATTATTATTAATAATAAATGGAAGTCATAATTTATCATAAAGTTATCAATTGAAATTTAAATTACAATATTTGCAACATATGTAAATATTTACATAATATGTTATTTATATAAAAAAAATCAAAATATATTTTCTTTAATTAATACATTGAAAATAATATATTGATTTTGAATATTTTAGTGTAAATAAGATACGTTAAAGGTAATCATTAATAAAAATAAAATGATTATTGTTTATTGTTGTCCATAAACTGTACTATTTATAAGAAGCAAAATGATTATCTTATTATAATAATTATGATTAATTTTAATTAAGTATATATATATATATAAAGAATTAAGAAACAAAAGCTGTATATATATATAGTTATATATATATAATATAATCAATTATTTAATCTATATTATATAATAGATAATATATATATATAGATTAATATATAAATAATATATATATTATATATTATTATATATAGTATATATATATTATATATATAATTATATATATAATTATAATATATAACGGTATATAGACTTTAAAGTAATAAACGTCAACAGAACATAATAGATATATAGTATTGCTTAATTAAAATATATTACTTGTAAAAATAAATACCTTATATATAAATTAAGAAGAAAAAAAAATAATCTTTTATATAAAGTCATATTCCTAGTTTTAAAACAAATATTGAAAGAAATAATATAGAGAGAAATATATAAATTTTATATTATTATATATTAGATAATTATTATATTTATATATCATTATTTATTAGAGTCATATATTATAATATAATATAATTTATCTTTTATAAATATATATTTAGATTTATTTATATATATTATCCTATATCCTATAATTTATATATATATATCAATATTAATTCCTTAAGAAAACAATTTCAGCAGCTTAGTAGTGTCATTTAAGCTACTGCCTTATAATACTTTTGGGGGCATCTACCATTACGCTCTAAAGGGTGTCTCACCAGGATGATAACATTGCGTAGACAAGGTTACCCTATCATAATGAAAGGGTATATACCAACTTGTTGTCCTATTGACTAAGTAATCTTATATATAATATATATATATATTATATATATATATATATATTATAATTAATAATATAATATATAATATATATATATATGATATATTATATATATATATAGTATAATTATATATATATTATGTATTTTAAGCTATTTATATATATAATAAGAATAGTATATATATAATATATATATATATATATGTATATATATATATATATATTATATATATATTATAATATTATATAATTTAAAATTGCATTATATCATATATATAAATAAAGAATATATATATATATTTATATATATATTATATATATATATATATAATATATATATATATATATTATATATATTTATATATTATATTTATGAGGTTAGTCTAGCTTTTGAAAGCGACCTGCATTTATAAATAATATACTTGATGACATATAAATATAATTGAACAATAAATGTTTATAATTTCCATGATAATTGTAATTTTGAAGGGCACTGATCACAAGATATTAATTTATTTATTTATATTATTTATGTCTGTATTAAAGACATTTGTAAATAAATACACGTAAGCATATTAATTATTTATGTAATTTGAGAGGAGTAATTTACTATTAGGGAAATATTACGTAGTAAATATTAATATAAGATTATTAGTGAGTGTATAGTAGTACGAAGGACGATTATTTCAGGAGTGATAATTTTATATTTATCTACATCTACAGATAGATATTCCGTTTAGAAACACTGAGTAATATAAGGACTTTCAAATAGAGAGAGAGGTGAGAGATATGCCAACATCCACTATTACCCGTTTCCCGCCTATTACGCCCTCTTATTAAATGTCGAGAGACTAGAAAATTGAATATTACATATGAGAGAGGAGCTGAGCCCTAGAGAGTGAAAGAAGGGAAAGAACAGAGAGACGAGGAGTGAGTAACTATTGTTTGAGCATTGTCTTCATTCTCTCACTCATAAATAAAGTTATTCTAATATACACAATATGTCTTAAAAGAGCGGTGTGATGTGTTGACTTCATTGTTATATGTTGATAGAAGAGTAACAATATAGACTTCGAACAGAATAATACCATCCTTTAGTGTAATGATTATCGACTCGCGTTCACGTAATCTGACCACTGCCTATTAATAATTATTTTATTATTCTAGAATATGATTAATTATTATATTAATCAATAAAATTTGATTGACTGCTGCACTCAATAATTTATCGCAGCATTAAAATAAGTATGTGAGTATATATTTCGAGAATAATGTGATAAACTGTTTTCTAGGTATTTATATTATAATAGCATCTAATATCGTGGGGAGTCTTAGTTGCAAGCGTTTTTTTACATAATTACTTATTATTATATCATATATGTATTAATATTATAATATTATATTTATATTGTACATAGATAAATAACAAAGAAATCAAAATTTAAAAAAATACAATCTGTATTTTTATTATTTATTAATTTTATTTGTATTTTTCTTTGCATTGGTCAGATATTTTCTTCACTTCTTATCATTTAGAATATAATAATCTTAAGGTGATTTAATCCATTTAATAAAATATGTAATTATAAAATACAATTATTATCCAATATATTTTAATAGTATTTATTAGATATATAATTTTGAGGTTAAAATTTCTACCGGCTAAATTTAGCCACTATGCAACCATTGTTATTTACTCTTTTGCTAATGTATTGGGTACCTTATTATGGTTTTGTTCTTTATAAGTAGTTATATAGGGCCTATTATAAAAATTTTTAATTTCTTGCTACGTGAAACTGGGGTTTAAAATTTTAAATTAATGCTGTATGGCGGTATCACAAGGTGTATATAGTTAACAATATAGTTAATAGTAAATCAATGGCAATATCGTTTAATAAGAATTACATAAAGAGTACTTATAAAGTATATATCATAAAAGTGTAAACTGTATATAAAAGCATAAAGTATAGGCACACTATTTTTAGTAGTATTAAGATTTGTGAACAAGTTTAGGCCCAGATAAAGTAAGAAAAGTACTAAATTAATGATAAACACATATAGATTTAGTGTTTTAATAGTATAATATATATATATAGGGTACATAACAAGGATGATTTTACTGGCCTTGTAGGTAGGCTATAATAGGGTGATGAGGTTGAGGAATTTACGGATATTTACTAAAGTACAATATATGGAGATTGAAGAATCAAATAAATATTCTTTATAGTAGAACTTGGTATACTTGTTGGATGCAGTGCTTCACATTGTAATGACATGTAATTACTTATATTATTAAAAGCAATATAAACATCCAACTATACAAAAAAAAGCAATTCTAATTACCTAATTTTATTTTGTATTTGTAATTAACCAAATTTAGGGATAACATTTTAAGTTCTATTTTTCTAATAATAAATTATAAAAAATAACATTAATGAAAATTTTAAATTGAGCCAAATATTATTCTTCATTTTATAATATGAATTAATACACTAAATTACGATATAACTATTTTAGGTAGCGTAGTACTGAGAGAGATTCACTAGTGGTTAAATAGTTGGTGATTAAAACAGATTCCTCAAAAAATTTATTTTATTATTGGGCAACCTTCTATGTTTTCATTAAAGCTAATACCTATGAAAATACGTTGGTTACAAAATTTAAAAAGAGAACTACAGTTGCCAAATATATATATATAAATGATACTATAGTATTAAATATATATATATATATATTATATATATATATTAATATATATATTATATATTATATATTAATATATATTATATGTTATATATATATAATATATATATATTAATATTATTTAATTAATATATTATTATAATAATAATATAATATATATATTATATATATATATAATATATAATATATATAACTTATATATATAATTATTATTATAATATATATATTAATTAATATATATATATATTATATATAATATATATATATATATTAAATATATATATTAATAACTATTAATTAATATATATTAATATATATATAATATTATATATATAATATAATATATATTATATATATAATAACATATATTATATAATATATATATACTATATATTATATATATATTATATTATATATTTAATAATATATATATATATATTTATAAGATATAATATGCATATAGAAATACTTGATCATATTAAGTTATAACCGAGCAAAGTGTCAATATTATGGATATATTATCATGTAAATAAGTCACCGCTTGCGCTCCACCTTATCCATGAGCTAGTTTTTCCAAGTACACCTGCTGGGATGTTGAGAAACCTAGGCACCTAACTAATAAACAGCGTATGTGTTTGACCACAACGCCACGATGGACTGGTGGAGAATATATCACCCACCAAATAACGTGATCAGTGACAGGCGAGTTCCATAACGTCAACACTCAGAGCAGCGTAGTACTGTCAAACCTGAGAATGTTGCATCATCACAACAAAGATGACTAGAAATAGCTACAAGCAGACAACCGTAGGGAGGTATAATAGATTATATTTTATTAGTGATCAAGGTAACGCATTAACAAGCAGTGTCAGTAATATTATGGTAGAAAAATGTAATATCATCATATATACCTCTATCTCGAGCTATTACACTCATTGACTATAGGTATTAGTAAACATAGGGTCCTGGTGAAGAATTCTCGGCGTTCGTTACTATTTAGTCTCACATCGTGGTACGTGTGGTACAACACACATATACGCGTATTATATGTTCAAGGCTACCCAGGGTTCAATATCTACCAGTCAGGGTGGAATAGCTCAAAGGGTACTTATTTATTACTATACTCTATTAATGATAAACAGAGCTGTAGATAGCAGTTATATATACCTTATCAATAATACGTATCCCCCTGATTTCGACTTGATCAGATTACTTATTCTATCCAGATTGTCATCATCAATCAATATCTCTAATCCACTCAATCATCCATTCATCCGCCATTTCTTTCGCGCTGGAGACCGGAGAGGTAAGGTGGCATAAGCAGCTGTAGAGACAAGAAATGTATCCGTGAGATCTTGAGGATGTAGTGGTAGAAAAGAGTAAAAAATGAACAGCCACAGACCGTAAGAAACTCACGGTCTTTCTTTCTTATTAACATCCCGGCTCGTCGTTTGCGGAGTATGCAAAACACATATACGCGTTTATCTGCTAGGGCCCAGGTCTACGAGCTCTCGCGACAGGTCGTGAGATAGCATCAGACAACCATGAGGATGACTTTCATCAGTCATCCACTATTGCGATGGACCCCCAGATCACTTGAGAAATCTGCAGAGTGTGTGTGAGAGTGTCATTCCGTTTAGACTCTCATTGCTGACTTAAAACCAATAACCTTATTCACAAATCACCTGCCATTCCACTCCTGTATATCGCACCTTTCTTCTTGTCACCTCTGCCCAGCTCACATTTCTCTCCTCAGGCCAATTCCTTTTCTGAAATCCCAATCCACTTTTTTTTTTCAAGGTCTCCCATATCCGGATCGATTTCAGCCATTCACCACTATACATCCATTTAACCTACGACTATCATCCACCTTTCCACATGACACAATAACATCTAAACAGTATTTTTCTTATTATTCTCACTATTTAACTCAACCAATCTACTCCACATATACTATAAACTCACAAACAACTCTGTAATAACGCTTCATTTCACCTCCTTTTAATCATTTCTTTATACACACTATAAATCAACGTCACTATAGAATTTAGTACATGTGACCACATTGGAGTACTTAAGTCGCACTTTATTCCAGACCAATAGTCCTACTATTAATAGTATTATACACTTAGTACACGATATACCGTCAACAAACTATCTACTTTATTAGTAATTATAACCCTTAGCAGAGCATCATTCATAGACTTAGTCATTTAACATCCACACACGATTATCGCCATCACAGCCATACTTAGTTGAGCCATTCAGACAAATATACATAATATAATATATAATATATATAAACTTTTTACCCTAACTTTATACCCACTCTTGACCTCATTACCGCTATCCCTTTATTCCATTAACATATAATCCTAATATTTAAATAGAATCATAATTCCAGCTGACTCGCTATCTAACATAATCTAACTTCAACTCAGAGGACTGTCTACTTAGCGTCTTGTGAACCTATAATCCTTAACTCTCACTTAATTCTTTAGTTCTATCATCCCATGGCTTTTACACGGCATTCTATATCAAACCTCTCTAACAGTCCTGACTCTAATACTCTCTTCAGATTCGCCACACAAAACCAAATCATCCTCATCATAATAATGATATGGAGGAAACCTACCACTTCTCTCTTCTCATCTCCATCATTCTAAACATCTAATCCATGATCACCAATTACTCTAATTCTTTACATAAATCACCTCAATCACATATACAGTATATTTATATAGTCACTTTGTCCAAGGAGACATAGCACATCGCTGTCTCACTCCGCAATTAATAATTAAAATATACCAATTCATTTCTACTCACTACTTATTCTACACACGCTTAACTATACGTTATCATACATACTTTTAGACTTCCATCTTGAAAGCATACCATAATAAAAACCATATATACTAACACCTGCCATAGAGCTTCCCTATTAATCCTATTATATATTAATACGCCCTGTTGCTAAATCTAAAATCCTAAAATACTAATTATATTCTTACTAAATTCCTCATTATCCAATCATTTATGTTTTCAATGTTAAGAGTCTTGACCACACACCTTCATCTGATACCACTTCTAAACTGCACCTATGTTCTTACAGTACAATCATTCATTACAGTACATTAGAACGCACTCTTTACGACGAGATAATATTATCACATATATATTATTTACTCGTATTAAACACATCATAAATAAACTAATTACCTACTATAATTAACTTACAGGTTACCTTAATTCCCTTTATACCCTCTTAATAAGTAGGGTACTAATTAATTTGTCCTACTATATACCCCACTCCCTCGGAACTATAACCTCTATAACTTCCAAATACAACTTCCACAAATTCAAAATCAATCACCATCTACGCTATAATATATATATATATATATATATATATATATTATATATATTATATATAATATATATATATTAATATATATATTAATATATAATAATAATAATATATATATCATATAATAATATATTAATATATCATATAAATATTATAATTTATTATAATATTATATTAATTTATATATATATATATATATATAATATATATATATTATATATATATATATATTATATAATAATATATATTAATATTATATTAATATTTATATATTAATATAATATAATAATATATTAATATATATATATATAAATATTATATATATATATATATTAATATATATATATATATATAATATATATATATATATATATATTATATACATATATAATATATATATATATATATATATATTATATATATTATAATAGTAGGAAGGGAAAAAGAGATAGAAAGTAACAGAAACGTAGATATAGAGAGAGAGAGTAGACAGTAATAGAGAGAGAGAGAGAGAGAAGACGAGATTAAGATGGTATGAATAATAAGAATCTTCTTTTATCGGTTTAATTTATTTTTTCTTATTTTACTACATTTATTCTTTATAATGGAGAATTTAATATAATATTAATAGAGTACCTATTTTATAGTAGTACCAGTAAAAAATCAAATATAGTATACTTTTACAAATAATATCTCTTATCCACAAGTTTTATACAATAAATATTGATTTATGTTAGCAAAGGTTTGTTATATTATATATTTTTTAAATGTTTAATATACTAATACATATTTACCCTTTAATTTTTGTATGACATTTAAATATGAATTAATATATTACTTATTTAGTCACCGATTGTTTAATTTAGAGCTAGTATATTGTTCACTAATTTATATAGTATTTAACTCATTTATACTACAAATATATATATATTACTTACGATATATATATAAATAATCTATAGGTAATTATATAATTATAATATACATATTTTAACAGAGGTATAAATCACTGTAGTTAAACCATCTTCCTTACCCATCTTCCTTAACCATACCCCAGGTGGATTAGTTATTTTTTTTACCTTTCAGCGACGATTGCGATTTTCATTATTTATTTTGCAACTATTACAGTATCTAAATAACCTTCATTAAATGGATAATAAATACATAGGAAAAAATAGTTATTATTAATATAATATATATATATATAATATGTATAATATATATATATATAATTATAATATAATAATAATATAATATATATAATATAATATATATATATTATATTTATTATATATATATATATAATATATATTATATATAATGGGTTACAATAGACCAAGAAATCATCTTCTCGCGTTCCGTTAATGAGTGGTAATTCCTCAATTTATGGACCTATGTGATTCTGACGTGTTATCAAATGAGAGATTTACTTCTAATTATTTCTTTATGAAGACTTACATAGGAAACTAAGTTTTCAGCTAGTAAATTGATTCTTAGACAGCAAATGATAATAAGAGTAGGTAATGTTCACCTATTATGGTAGTCACTCAGTAACAGAGAATCGCGTTAACCAATACCAGATACTGATAGGGGGGAAGGGATGGCACTTTTCTCGACCCTATTAACAGCTACCTCTCAGCATGAGAGTTCCGTAACACAAGACCATGCTAGGAGCAGGGACGCTTATTTCGCGTATGGCACATTACGCCCTCACGCGTTCTTAACCCTTCTCATTTTAGTCAATAACCATATACCATTGTGGAGGAGTGGGGCTTTATATCTTTGAATCTTATAAACTCCTATTGTTAGAATATAGACTTATACGGAGAGGCAACAGATCTTGACTGAGGTAGCTCAGTCACATGAATTGGCAAAGTAATCTCTCACAAGGCCTGTATGTTTCACCTGTTGTGTCAGCCTGCTTAATGACTTACATAATATGCTGACTTACATAATTGTTCTAATCATGGGATTTTTAGCCCATGGTTTGTGGTGATCTCTGGTTGTTGACAGGAACATTTAGCTCAAAATCTAAAGTGAGGCTTTAGATTTTGTGTAGATCTAAAGGTTCCTATGAACACTCCTTTCAATGATTACATGAAATGTATAGGAAAAGTGGACATAGAAGGAATTAGCCGGAATATCTAACGTGGGAAACGTGAGATGAGAACTCATGAGATACTGTAATCAATAAATACCCTCACAATGAACTTATAGTACCGTATTAATTATCCTCATCATCAATCGTCTTTATCTACTCTTACTCTATTCCACTCGAAGAGATACTCACATTTGGTTCCCTTTACATGTCACTTCCAACTTTATCTAGTTTCCTTCTGAGTTTTTCTTTTCTGGCATTGACAGGAGGAGTACAAGGTTTCGTAGATATCTAACATATACTTTAAGCTTTTCTACGACTTTGAAAGACTTTATATCCTTTGATTAATAATTAGCTATTTGTCTGGTTGGTAATTCTTCTTTATTGACATGACTTAAGGGGCCGTGTTCTTGGCCGACTTGAGTATTTTCCAGATCATTGTACTCAGTGGACTCTTCAAAGTAAGAAACGAGCTTCTTTGTCAATATTCTATGGCATATATAAATATTTTTTGCGATTTCCGTAAATTTGATTTTTTATGTGCTAATGGTTTTGCCATTACCAATACACAGATTACGTCTTTCATGTAGTATAGTAGTATTTATGGCTCCCTCGGGAGGCGAGTAGTGCCTGATAAAGAACCTCGTCGGTATGTTGATGTTTTGGCCCATAGATCTAGGCTACTGGGTGTGATACCCCTCAGAGATGTTGGGGCCGAGAGCCTCAGGGACGATAAAACTAAGACGGACGGATCGATCATTAACAATCTTGTGATATCATGGTTGGAATTGTGCCACATATGTTCAATGCGTTATATAAGAATTCCATTTTGTTCACGCCATTCTCCTCACTCTATTGTTGCTCCCATTTGCCTGAGCGTTTTAATGTACTCTCATAGTGGGTGAAGTAATCCCTAACAGCTTGCAACACACATCCCAAATAAGTGTGAAGTAAAGTTCGCACCATTGTCTGAAATAATTTGGCTGGGAATTCCACAATGCGGAATTAGCTGGTTTATCAAAGTTTGAACTATTGTCTCTTTTGAGGTCCTTGAGTGGGAAAGCCCACACATAGTGAGAGTAACGATCTATAAGGGTTAGGAGATACTTGTAGCCTCGGCAGGCAGGAAGCTTGAGGACATCTACATGAAGGACTTCAAACTTGTAGGTAACTTCGCGATACTTGCCTAAAATGGGGTTAATCCCACGACTAACCTTAGACACCTGACATTGAGCACACGATCTTACTATCTCTTTAACTCTACGATGAATTTTCTCAAATACGAAATCGGCTTTTATAACAGTGAGGCATCGATTTATGCCGAGGTGTCCCTCCACGTGAATCATTCTGATAAGGGCGTCAACTTGGGTGCTCGGATCGATATACTCGTAGATAGGAATATATGGCATTATGTCAACATATCAATGAATACGCTTATTACTCTTGAAACCAAAAGTTTAGTTTTTTAATGATTAATATGAGCTCTTTAACAGTACTTGTTAATTGGTAAGTAATGTTATATATACTTATATAATAAGATGAATTATTATAATGGAATCATTCATCTGGGGCACATACTTATGCATTCATATAATCAATTCCTCCTAAAGCGTTTTGATTAGTTCTAAAATAGCGGTCGTTGCAATCTCTTGATCAAATTGATTGTGATTGTATTTAAACAGGTAACATGTTTCACTAATTATTCAATCTACTATTATTAATATCTTTAGATACTCTACCTTTTTAAATTTATCTAATTTCTCTCATTTCTAATTCTCTTCTTCACTTACTATGCCTAATCACTTTCGTTATCTAGACTAATCAAGATTTTTATTCCCTGGAGGAGATTATGTGAAGAATGTGTTTCTATATATGGTCACATTTAAATCCCATTTCAAATATTATTTCTTCTATCTCGAATTTACGACCTGGTTACGTCGCTCACAACTACCTGTGGTTTCAGTCAGTATTTTTTCCCTTTAAACCTACCAGGTGACAATATCTTAGTTGTATATATATAACTTTGATAAGTATTAATGATACTATCACCTATATTATATACTGAATGTTTTGTTTGTGTTATCAGACTTTATCGGCTTGAATATGGCTGGCGTGCGTTTGACTGAGCCCATCCCATGAGCTCCGGGAGTGCGTGGAGTCTACCGTAAGCTCCTCCCTTTTCCTATTACTGTGCAAATGTCTTTTGCAATGCTGGAGGCACTTCGTCTACACATTTCAACATGTGGTTTTATTTAAATATTCTACTTACTGAATTTTCTTCTTGTGGATCTACTACTCCCAGAGACGTGATACGCCTTGACAATGAACGCTTTTAAACGACTGCTAATCTCCCGTAAATATATTGTCTTCATTTATTCTATTATAGATATTGTAGAGTTATTTTTGTTGAAATATGGATTTCCCGGAGAGAGTGAATTTGAGTGAGTATCTTGATAGGCCGATTAGAGAGAAGATAACCATATTTTTTCAGGAGTTTAGTTAAAAGCACTAATAATTATTCATCCCAACACCATTCATTAAGTAGTAGAGCATAGAGAATAATCGCACTATGATAACTGTATGTATATGTACGTATCTCGAGATAGCTCTCTCTTCTCTATATCAGTCCATGCTATTTTGAAACACATGTATTTTTATCATCTGAGTCGACTAAGAGACACAACAATAGAGCAGTTATAAATTAGGTGGTGTGAATGATGATGTCGAAATTGGACTGAGAGTGAAAATGGAATGAAGGGTACGAGAACTCGTCCACTGAGAGTATAAAGTGACTGAGTATTCTTATGGCCTCTCTTGCACTATCTTTAAAAGTCATATTTCCACTGGGTGATACTCACGTATTTTACTCAGAGAGTATTACCACCAATAAATCAGTATTCTCACCTATCAAACATAATTGAAAGTAATAGTTGCGCGTAAATGTTTGGAGAATAATACAACAGTAGAAATCGAATGAACCATCAATATCATACCGAGATATAACTCCTATATATATCTTTTAAGTAAGATTTTTATTGGTTATGAGAGAGTGATGTAATCTAATTAACTTCCATGATTTTATCTTAATATTACGAGGGGTAATACACTCGAATCCCTCCTGAGTCTATTTGTGTAGACTCGAGGATAAGTTATATCATTTTCAATTTTTTCATTATTTAGTTGCATTATCATGAGGTTGATATTCCAATAATATGTATAGTATTGTAACCTTTTCAGACCTTAATCTCAGGAGGTAATCATGTAGTTCTTCTTCCGATTTTACTGAAGTGTAAACTGAAGAACGTCAATCCATAATACTGCCTGAGGTATTATAGGAGATCGCCTATACAACACAAGTTATCCACATGAAGGCTTGGAAGTATAAATACGCGGACTGGAGACGAATCCGCATCGGGAAGATATGATAAAAAGTACGATCCTAGTTTGGATGTTATTTGTGAATAATTTCACATAGTCCTGCGTTGTCAATGGCATGAGACTGTATGGGTATGACTGATTCTAAGTCACTATTTTATCTGAAATTATGATAGCTGGCTTCCTTTGAGGGTAACATTGCTCATTCAAGTGGTGGTAAGCCATAAGTCTGCTGTACCCATCCTTCCACCCTCTTAATTGAGACTCTTCTATTTTATAGTCCGATAGCATCAATCTGCACACGTCGCCGACTTCTCTAAGACCTGACTGGGAAGGGGACCATGGGGAGTTGGATCGTTTTAACACCTACGGGTCGGGGAGATACGAGAGCGCACAGCCTGCCCGGTGGCCACAGATTGTCAAACTCTGCCTTTGGTAATTGTGTGTAGAGCATAGTGAGGAGATGTTCCCTAAGGTCTGAGAGAGACGGAGGTGCTCCTGTCGAACGTCACTTTAATAAGGATTATGCATTGGCCAGCGCCTCGAATTAATACTTTTTCAAGGTATGAAGCGGTTTCTTACGTCCAAGTAGTTATTTGACCGACCCCATCTATCAACGCTGTGGTGCTCGCATGGTCCTTTGATTTTTCTTAATTTTCTTATGAATGTGTTACAAAAATAATTCATTTTTCCATATTTTTGCTAGTTTTTATTTTTTAATACTGATGAATTCCGGCAAATATGTTGATTTAACAAAATTATGATCATTCCTTTAAATCGCAATAAATATTTCATTAAAAGATGGATGACTAGAAGAAACGTGCAAAATATTAGGATGAGGGGGAGTAAATGCTAGAGAAGAGGGAAAAGTTTCATGCGCATATTAACATTAAAATTGTAAATTTGATTTAATTTAATACTATTATTGCGATCAAAATCTATAAATAAATCATTATTAAAATCAATTACCATTTGAAATTTCCTTAAAAAAGAACAAGACAAAAGAAATGATATCACTCTTTTGATGTGAATATATATAAGTCTCTACATACTTCTTCCATCTAGACCAAATCTTACTTCATTTTTTTTACATCATAAAAGCAATCTTAAGTATTGTTTGAACCGAATTATAAATCCGCTGACAGGGGGGTCTGTGATTTGCATCTCGCAGCTTCCACTATAAGTCAAGCTTTTAGAAGCCCTCAGAATCGATTACATAATTGGCGCTCTCGATTAACACGGTCCATGCAACACTGATATTAGATTTGGGGTTGTCGAGGGTGGACGGGACTTGCTGGCATTCACTTCCGCCACATTCGGTGGGCGGCGTTAACTTTCTTTTACTGTCACCAACACGCATATTCGTATACACAGCATTTGATGGGGTTTTGACGAGCTAATCTGTTTTATCGATTCACCCACTCTTTACCTGATTATAACTATATTATTAGGTAGATTGAAAGTAAAAAAGACATACCGCCTGCATCGGCTCACAGTTGCTTATATTAATATTTAGACTTCATTTAGCTATACATATCTAAGAGTTCAAAGACAGATGAGATTATATCATGACAATATTTTTATCGGATTATAAGTTTCAGAATTTTGCATACTACTTACCAGTGGATCTTCTCATTGTCTTAATATATAATTATGGGGCGCATCTGCTCGGCACCCACCCTTTACAGATAACTGAAGGTAGTTTCATACACCGAATTTTATCATTTAAATTTTATACAGCTCCCAACATTACTCACATTGAGTATGACATTTAGCACATTACTCTATAAAATTTTCAGAAATTTCGATACAAGCGGTTGGTTCGAGGCTCTGAGGAGCTGCCCTGTCTTTTTATCATTAAGACTGGATTTGCTCTTTCTTTCAATTGTATGGTCACTATTTTCATTGTTTTGATGAATATTATTATTATATTGTATCATTATTGATTATTTATTTATATTATATTTAGTATTTAATTATTATTTATATAATTATTTATTTCATATTTTATTTATGTAGATATTATTATTATTATTTATTTATTAATTATTATTTATTATATTATTATTATTATTATTATTTATTATTATAATTATTAATTATTATTAATTTATATTATTAATTATTAATTATTATTTTATTTAGCAATTTCATAATTACACAGATAATGCCAGTAATTGACAAGTATTTATATATATTTAAGTACTATTTTAGTGCTTGTATTATATAATGTTATTGTTCTATCTATTATAATTTTTCACCAGTTTATATATCAGCACTTTTGAATTTATATTAATTTTATTTATATTGTTCTTAATATATGCAACTTGGCGTGAGATTGTATGATGATTTTTATTTTCAATATGAAAGGAAACTTATTTCATATTGAATGATTTATTATCCCTAGACTTATATTACCATATTGAGAGGTTGTATGGTTGAGCAAATCGGGATTTTTAGCTTTTATCCGCCTTTTGATGATTGATGGTTGGATATGTTTTACCATTGTTATGTAGTAATGGGTATAGAGGGCATTCCACCCCTTCACAACGGTAGGCAAGATATAAGTATCTAGAATGATAATAACAAAGGTTGCTTGCAGCATTGATGAAGGTGGTGGTATACCCGTTATTGTCAGCTGAGCGCGGCTGTCTAGACTGGCTCCTTCCGCGGCTCATATTACCTTTCTCAGCTGTTTGTGTCTGACCTTGAAGCATCTGCTGTACTGTGCCAGCCAGCGTTGAGACTGTGTTTGCCAGCTGTGCCAGCTGGGTGGAAAGATGGCTGTCAGAGGATGGAGTGGCGTTAGGTGTGTGCACCGGGTTTGGCGCGATGTTCTTCGAGCCACCAGATTCGATTTCATGTCGACTTGTGTGCGGACGCACAGCGTTTACATTGCCACCAAGTCCTTGATCGAGAAACTTTGTGTTGAGTTTCGTCCATCTTTCAACGAAAGGTTATTTTATAAAGTATATCGTTCCGCTCACCTATTCGTTCATTCATCACAGATCGTTATTCTTCGCGAGGCTGTATATAACATCTGTATAAATTTACAGGCATCCTGTTCTAAGAAGGTCTATCGGCAAAATTTAGGGTTTGTGTTCTAAGAGACTTCGAAACTCTTAGCTCCCAAGACATTTTTGACGCGTTCTAAAAATTTCACTTGGTAACAAAATTGCTGGTAATGCATTTGTTGTTGAACATCATCTCTTATTCGTTTCTGGAGAGTCTGGGAGTACATTGTGTCTCTGTATGTCTTCAGAACGATTTTAATAAGCATCCTTTTGAAGGTGGGATTTAGATTGAGCATACCAATGGTTGGTGGGAAGTATTGTGCCAATAAGGCGTACAAACGCTCATGGGGGCTGGCGTCATACGATTCAATGGAGAAGAGGAATGCGTGTGGTTGCACTGAGGGGCATGGATTTAGCGATCGTGATGGGATTCCGGATAAATGGCGAAGGATGAAGTTCGGACACTCAATGCACTATAGTATTTAAGGCGATCTGGTATTAGACATGTATATGTACCCTCGACACTTCACCATTTTTGGCGAGGACATTCTTGGGCTGGTAGTCCTCAATTCACTTCTACCGGATGTATAAAACAGATGGGGCATTCTCCTCCATTTGGGGTTGAGGGAGTGTTGGGGGTGAGCGTATGATGGAGATGGACGTCTTCCCTACCTTGTTCGTGAAGGAAGGCCTTTGGTTTGGGCCTTTACGGAGCTCTTCGGCTTATCAGTATTTTTTGATGTACTGACACGATACAGCGAGTTCCATGGGCGAATTCTAACACAGTTCCTGATCTCTTAAGAAATATATGTTCGCTGCTTGGGAACCGTTTCAAGAGCCACGCCTAAATGTTTGAATTATTGGTAGGGTTAAGAGAGCTGGGTAAACAAATATGCCTAACGAGAACACATTAAAGAAAATTCAATATTACATATTATTGAAACTTGACTTTGCTTTTTTACAAAGGATTCATCGGGGGTCCATTGGTGCCAATGATTTTTATTGCTAGAAGCAAAGCCTGAGGAAAAGAAGGCAGGCCGGATTGTTTATTCAGATGCCATAGAATGAGCATATCGCTATGTTAAAGGAGCAAGAGTTATAAAAATGGAGTCATATTTAAAGTTATAAATTGATTATTGATTTTTAAGCATCTTTCTTATGAATGAAAATTATAGCATTCCCTTTCTACTCTTTTCTAAGAATTAAAATAATTTGTTCATTATTTAAAACTAATTACTATTAAATAGCAACCAACACATGAGTTGTTAATATTGGGTTGAAAAGGTATTTGAAATAAATTAAAATGTACTAACGAATAGTAAAATGTATGTGATTAAAGGTACCTACAAATACATATACATATTTAGCGGTTATGTCGATAGATAAGCTCAAGTGTATAAAGGGAGGAACAAAAGTGAGTGATGGGTGAGTGGAGGAGTTAGTGAAGGATTAGAAAAGGTGAATAATAATAATAATACACGGAAGAACGTTAAGCCTAATCTAGACTTTCCTTTCAAGCAACACATGCTTTAAAATAATATATAAGTTATATATTAGTTACAGTAAGTAGTAGTTATTTATAGATATAATAGCCGTAAACAATACCCTCACAAAGTATATTATTTATAGTAAGGCAAGTTATGTAATTATATAGGTGTGTGTGTGTGTAAAAACAAAAAGAGTTCGGAATTATTAAATAATAAGATAAGTACAATAATAATAATAAATATTATTAACCTAATAATTTATATTAAAGAGATAATAATGAATAAATAAATAATAATAAATAATAATAAATTGAATAATAAAATAAAAATAACATATTGAATCTTATTAAAATAATGAAGAATAAATAATAATATAATAATGAATAAAGTGAATAGTTAAAAGAATGAATAATGGAGTAATGATAAAATGAGAAATGATATATGTAGATCTGATTAGATGATAGAATGATTAATGAGTAAGAAATAATAATGAATAATAGATATTAGAATAACGCTTTAGAGAAAATTCATAAATAATAATTAATAATAATTAATAATAATAATTTAACAACTAATAATAATAATAATAATAATAATAATAATAATAATAATATAATTAATAATGAAGTAGAGTAAAATGATATTAATATAATTAATGTAATAATATAATTAATAGATGTAATAATAATTTAATATAATAATGAATGAAAATTTGATATGAATATTTTTCATTTTTGCGCGAGATATATTAGAATAATAATATGTGATGAAGGGTCAGGGAATAAATTTTACATTGAAATAATAAATAAGAGAGCGGACGGGTTATTTATAGGCTTATTTTTAGGTATAAACGGAAAGCTATTGGAAACAAAAAAGTAACTAAGTGTGAAATTTTACCTTAGGAAAATCATATGCAGAAGCTTTTATTCATACGCCGCAATTGTATACAAGTTGGCCGTGATTCGGTATGTATGATATATGTAAATTCGACGTCCAATAAAGGAAATGAGATCCAAGACCCTCAGAAGAACGAACAAACAAAACACACATATTTTATATTCTAAACAATATATATATGAAGTGGCCTCATTATTCAAAAAATCAAATAAACCCAAATAAAAATAAAAAGTAATTTTATAAAAAAAAATAAATATAAATTTACTATTAACTACTAACATGTATCACTACTATATTATTATTATTTGATATATATTATTATTTATTATTCATTAAAATATAATTATTACTACTATATGGGATTCATTAATAATGGTCAGTAGCTAGTTATTAATGAACTCCCACTTAAACAGAATTTGACGAAGCTTGCATAAAATGTTTGAAATGAATTACTTAATTTCTAATACGGTTGTGTGGTGCGGTCGGGTTGGGTTTGCGGTGCGGTTGCGCGTGTGGTATTCGCTAGACCAACCCTATTTTTTTTTCTATATAAGACAAATGTTATTAAGAAAAAAAAGTTTTTTTATATTAAAATGGAACTTTATATTTAGTGCCAACGCAATGAGAGAGAAATGCCAGTGATCAGCTCGTTCGAACAAAAATCAGTGTTCGGCCAAAGCGCTATTTTCCACCTGCACTAGAACAAATTGAGTTACTAATGTTTCTAATATATATATATATATATATATTATAGATATATATACATATATATATTATAGTATAAGTATATATATATATATACTTATATAGATATCGAGTATTAATTTAGGACTAGTATATACAGGGTATAGTATATATAGTTATAGTATATTTATATAAAATATGAAAACAGGAAAAGTAGTGATGCTTTTGCCAAGCAAATATCCTTCTGATTCTCGGAATAATTATGACTTTGTTGAGATTAATATAATTTCTGAAACAAATTGAACGATGGAAAATCAAGAATTCATTTGCAAATCCAAGTTAAGATCGTTTCGAGATTCTCTTACTTAAAGTCTCTATCTGGTGATGCAGAACCACAAAATAGCAACACATTCGCAATACGAGTGAGTGTGCAAGTTGCATGCAACTGCGACATATGTAATAAATAATTTTTACTTATTATATTTATTTGAATTCATATAAACAAATACTCTGGATAGCACTATACTGACAAAAACTTAGAAAGAGATGCCAACTTTATTTGTGGGAGGTAGGGTATTTAAGAATTCTAATGTTGTAACTTAGATTTGTCATTGATTATTAATATAATACTCATGAATATTGTGATTATGTATCATTAATTCACCCCTCTATTTTATTCTCCTAAATTATTACTTATCTATTAATCTGTTAATATTTTGATTCCCCTGAAGTTAATTTATTATTATTATTATTATTTATATTATTATTGATTATTATTCATTATATAATTCATAAGTTAGTGGGAAATAATAACCATATTCACTAATACTCAAAATATTCTATTTTATAGTGAGTGAGATTATATAGTGATTAGCATTGCTATAAGAGAATAATAGTAGATTCAAATTATTTAAAGGAGTAATAGCAAGCTTCCTAATTCTACCATCAATGTATTCACAATTAATTTATGTAAGTCTCATTTGAGTTCATGAATGTGAAAATAAAATGATTAATTTGTATAGTGAGAAGATATAAGATATATCTTATGTAAGTTACTCGTGAGTTTTTTTAAACTATTACAATTTACTGATATTTATTTTATATGTATATAAATTTCTGCGTCAAGTGTTATTATTTAATTACATGAATATTAAACATCTGATATTCATAGCATGAATTATTTAAACTAATATTGGTGATGTGCATATATGTGTTATTTTAGGTGTAGTTCTTATACCGATGATAGATTCTCTTTTATAGTCTCAGAGGCTTTTTCTATATTAAATCTTGCAGAATTATGTGGAGGTAGCTATATTATTATTTCTCATTATCCTCATGAATATGAGGTAATTTATTTATGTGAATTATATTATTTATTATTATTGAAAGATTAAAATGAAGCAGATTAAATTACACACCACACATACACACCACATATATTATAAGTATATATATATATATATAGATATAATATATATATATAGTAGGTGTATTAGCTACAGATTGTGAACGGCTTTATGTTATATAATAAGTTTATATATATGGTCCCTATATATATATACTGAGCACATATTTGTATATATATATATAGATGTTCAGATAACTAATCGACTAAGTGTCTCACAGAAATAGATATAGTTTATAAATTACAAAGATTGAGGAGTGATATTAATATATACAATAGAGAGCATATATGTTTTATTAATTATCCCTACGTTGCTATTTCTATTATATAGCATATTTTTTATGGACGTAGTTTTTTTATGTACCGTAATATTTTCTATAAAGGTAAGAAATAGGTATAGATGAGCTGAGATAATTATACAATAAACATAGGATTAAAGGCCTTAGTATAATGGGTATTATGATAATATTGACCAATGACGGTATATATAAATAAGTATACAGTACAGATGATGGAAAATTGAAGAGACGTAAGACATAGATGGCACGAATTAGTGATCTGTATTGTGAATGTAATTTTAGAACTTATTATATGAAGAATTTTAAAAGGCACCATAAATATTCTATAGATTTGTCTATATTAAGTCAAAGAACGAGTTCGCTAATGAAGTGAGAATCTCACAATTATATGAGAAATTTATACAGATAAACCAATATAAATGATTATAGGTAGATTTGATTTCCATGAATAATATTTTATTAATAATTTATAAAGAAGGAGGTAAAACGGAAAAATAGATATTATGAAAGGATAAAGGATTCTTTTATTATAAGTTAGATGTATTGTAGGCTATCATAATATTACCAATTACAATTTAGAATAGGTAACCATATAAACACGTCTTCATTGATAAGGTGAGTGATTATAATATATAATAAATTTATATTATTTAACCGTGGCTGACGCCCGAAATTTGATACATGTGATCATTATTCTCAGTGTGAGTGTAGGGTATTTTGAGTATGTTGTGTGTGTTGGTGTTGAATATGAAGAAGTGATCTGTGCGAACAGCTGTGGATATAAAATTAATAAATATAAATCTAGATATATGAATTAAACTCAATTAATTGAATAATATAGTATAGAATATAGATAATAATAATAATATAATAATAATTAATATTATATAGATGAATAAAACAGTTTGTAAATTTTAAGCACCAATAATTAATATTTTATTTATTATAAAACATATACAAAATTTAATCAACACATTAATATTATTATACTGATACTTATGATTAGATTGGATATGATGGATAATGAGTGAGATGATAGTGATAGAAAGTATGGGATGAGAATTGAGAATATTATGAATAAATAAAATGATCACTGATAATTTCGCAGTAAATATTTTTTAAGATACATATTACGGATAATGGAAAGGAGATAATAGAACTTTTTAGAGATGGGAAGTGAGATCGAATAGAATCAAAAAATGGAATTTAACAATAATAATGTAGAATAAATAACCATAAACCTAAATTAATAAAATAGAATTCGGTAGAATTATATTATATAACGATAGCCAGAACATAGAAGTCTCAATATCACTCGAGGATAGAATAAAAATAAGATAAATATGATAAGATTTTAGAATATTAAATATTATAACTTAAATCCATAAAGATATTATAAAACATAAGAGGTTTAAAGTTAACTATGAATTGATAATTTGTAGATTTATATTAAATAATATTTGGCTTCATTGAGATTTTACTAATTTTCAAAATTCAAATGTGTTTTAAATATTTTCTGTAAAGAAATAATAATTAATAATTATTTCACTTATTTTTTACTATAAGCGAAACTATGAAATTATAGTTAAGAAACAAGGATAATTTTAGTTTTAGGAATCCAATTTCCTAAGGATCTTATTATTAGTTAATAAACATTATGTTCATATAGTTTGATTAGGGTGATTATGAGCTATCTTTTATTTAATATTAACTAGATTCAAAAACAACAAAAAACAACCAACACTAAACAACAACAATTAATTACACTATAAATTCAAGACATATTGAATTGATTTAAAAATAATTTAGATTAGAAATATTAAATTTTCAGAAGAAACATGTTCAGAACTTTAATTTATATTGATTATTAATAATTATTATTATTATTTAATTATTTTATTATTACTCATATAGTAGTTAGTATTAGCCGTACCAGTAGTTATTTAAAACTAGTTCGGCTATTTAATGATAAACATTTTATATATATTAGAATTTTAACAAATCCTGCTAGGTTAATTTAAATGAGCACTTTTTCCACTTAATACATGAAATATTGACTGATAATAGTACTAAATATGGGCTCAATTATTATATTATATTAATGGGTTGTGATATTTGGTATAAGTAGGTTTTTAATAAATAACTCAGAGTGAATAGCTATATAAGGTTTTAACAAAACCGGTTAAATTTGCGCCATAGGTTATGCAATTTATGGATTGACTGAGTTTTGCGTATATGTGTCTTTACCCTTTTATGAATGTGTTGGTCAAGCGAATGTACTGAATATTCCCTATTACCATTATTAGTGTTTTTAAGTACAGTATTATATGTTTTAATTTTTCTATTATATCCCAGAAGATATTTTTGAAAGCAGTCATGACACTAATATTTAGTTTTTTAGCTGTTGCGATTTCGGGTGCGGTTGCGGTGCTTGTTTTGCGGGAGGAAAAAATAAATTCAGAAGTCAGGCCTAAGCCTATTTCCACCTTTGTAAACTAGGACATAAAATGAATAATTACTTAAGTTCTATATATATATTTATATATATATATATATATTTATAATTTAATTTAATAATATATATATATATTATATATATATAATTTTGAAAATAAAATTTTAAAATATAATGTCTATAACACTAGGTATCTCCATTATTATATATATATAATAATTTATATATTATATATATTAATAAATTAATTAATATTATATATATTTATGACAACTCTTACATTTTATCACTATATCTTTTAATTTTGAAAATAAAATTTTAGAAATTAATGTTTAACACATAGGTGGAAATTCTCAATTATTTATATAAAAGCCAAAGAATGATAGTCTCGATGATTTTTCTTACTCTCATTTAGTATACCAGCTTTTATCCTTTAGACCAAAAAAACTATGTGTGTATGGAGTGTACTTCATAAGAGGGATCTCTTAATTGCATGCACTTGCAGAACTCAATATATAGTGGTTGAAGGTAATAATTAATAATGATAAACAATAATGAAGTATATATAATCATAACTATTTATGATCATAATATCTTAGGCAGTTACTCACCTAAAAAACTGAAGAAAGAGCACTGGCAATTCACTCTTTGTGAAGGAGTGTAATATTCATAAGTTTTAACTCAAATTATTCAATGGATATATGTATGACATTTTGCATCTATTTGTATATGTATATCTGTTGATCTATAAAGAAATGGTAAGATGTTAATTATTATTACAAATATATGTTGTTTAAAATTCAGAGTGAATACATTAGTTATTATTATGTTATTATTATATTTATTATTATTATAATTTAATAGAAATTATTATTGATATTTATTTATTATAGTATTTGTAATTAATATTTTAGAGATATGTTTGAAAAAGATCTAAGACAATTATTATTTATATTTATAATAGTGAATTAAATTTTATTTTATTTATTATAACTCAGGTGATATATTATTATTTC
Source organism: Trachelipus rathkii (assembly GCA_015478945.1). Classification (NCBI taxonomy): domain Eukaryota; kingdom Metazoa; phylum Arthropoda; class Malacostraca; order Isopoda; family Trachelipodidae; genus Trachelipus; species Trachelipus rathkii. The sequence goes on from JABUQX010079436.1 coordinate 23,976, forward strand.
TCATTTATTATATGTTATTTTTTTAGTGTTTTTGTGTATTTTATGAATTTACGTTCTTAATTCTACTTATGAATTATAATTATTTTTAGATGTATGATAAAAGTAATGATATTCTTAATGTAATTATTATAATAATTATTGATTGTTAATTATCAGTGCAAGTTGAAAACCTTTCTATTAACGTCAGGGGATAATATATATTATCTTAATTAAGTGAAATATTTATGCTTTAATTATTAATTTCATCATTTGTTTTTAACATATTTATATATTATTATGCTCTAATTATCATATCCACTCGTCTCGTATTTTATTAAATATATAAATTTATATTCAAAGTGTTTATCTGGATCTCATATATATATCTCAGGTGATCTAATTTATATAATTGTTATTATAATGTTTTGAGTGATAATATTATTACTTATGATATTAGTGAGTTAAATACATATAATTATAGCATATTTTTTCCCGCGAGAGTCTTTTTTTGTTACTCCAATTAGTCCTCTACTACATACACAGCACATGATATAATTAACTAATTATATAAATATATATATATATTAATATATATATATACTATATATTTATTTATATATATATATATATATATATATATATATTATTATAATATATTATATATTATTTATATATTAATATGATAATATTATATATCTATAATATATTAATATTAATATATATAATTATATATATATATTTTATTATAATTATTAATATATAGTAATATTCATTATATATATATTAATATATATAATTAATATAAAATATATTAATATATTACTTCTTCTACTTTATCTTTTTCTATTTCTTTTTATGATATACTTTCTTCTTCTTTACTTCTTTTCATTCTTCATTTCATTTCAATATTCTTTATCTTCTATCTTATCTTCTTCTTCTTCTTCTTCTATTCTGATTCTTTTTACTATCTTCTTTATTTCTTCTTCTTCGCTCTTATATCTTTACTTCTTTTTATTATTATCATTTTAATAATATTTCTTTCTATTTATATAATCGTTTTTAACCTCTTTAATTTAAAAATGATAATTATATTTAGATTTAATTATAATTATTATATATTATTATATTTATCTTATATTCTATTTTATTTTTGTATAATTATATATATTATTTTTATTATTATTTAATTTATTATTTATATATAATTAATTTAAATATTATAATTATTATTATATGATTAATTATAAATTATTAATATCAATATATTATTTATTATTGTTTATAATAATATTATTATTATTTATATATTTAATTTAATTTATATAATTATTTATTATAACTTATTATATTATTAATTTATTTATAATTAATATTATTATTATTATTATTATATAATTTATTATATTATTTATATATAATTATATATTTATTATAATATTATATTTAATATATAATATATTGTATATTATTCATTTATTAATTTAATATATATAATTTATATAGCATATATATATTATTAATATATTTATTGTATGTATTTGACATTATTATTATTATTTATTATTTATTATTATTTTATTTTATAATTATTTTATTATTATTAATTAATTTTTATTTTATATTTATATGATTATTATTATATTATTTATTTTATATTATTATTAGTTATGTATTATTAGTTATTATTAGGTTAAGTTATAAAGTTGAGTAGTTGTGTGTGTAAAAATAAAAGAGTTCGGAGTTTGTTATAGTTTAAGTTTTATACATAAGTATATGATTATAACTAACGAACCATCCACCCAACGGTAAATCCAAATATTAACATTATTAATAATTAATATATAGGAATGGATTAACAATATATATAATGAAAATAGCTATATATAGCTTTAATAATAGAGTATAATAATAATATGAAGATAAACAAGATGAGGGATAATCATACACCTTTACTATAATAATAATGAATTATATCCTAGACCAATAATGCCACATAAGTAAATATAAATAATACATTTATTGATAAATGATAATTGATAATTGATAATGATTAATGTATGAATAATTGATAAATGATATTAAATAGATAATAATAATTAATGAATAATAATAATTAAATAATATTAATATATTAATAATAATTAATAATAATTAAATAATATAATAATAATAATATATAAAACAATAATTAATGAATAATAATAATAATATTTTGCAGCTTAATTGATCTTAAATAAGTAAATTAAATTATATAATTCTGAATATTAAATAGGATATTAATTATATAATATATAATTTATATAATTAATATAATCAAATAATAATAATATATTTATAATTAATAAATAATAAATAATAATAATATATTTAATAATAATAATAATAATAAATAATAATAATTAATTGAATTAAATATAATAATAATTATGAATTTACTTTTAATTTTATTATATATAAAGGAAACTATGTGAAAAAGTAACAGTGAATTATATTGGAACCTATATTCTAAGATTTATACTTAATATACTTATAATTGCTTATAGTTTAGGGTAGTAGTTGAGTATTTTATCTTTAATAATTCATAAGATAATACAAACATTAACAACAGCAAAAGCCTAAACAACCCAAACAACAACAACAACAATAATATCACTTATTTATCATCATAGATGAATTTTAAAAAATATAAGAAAACTAAGTAATTTATAAAAATTTACAATTTTATTATACAATGTTAAATTTTATACCTTAATTATATTATTTACATTATTATTATTATTTATTATTATTATTATTTATTTATAATTTTAATTAATTATATTTTAATTATTATTATTTATTACAGTAAAGGGGGGATTAAATGGCCCTGGGCCTAACTTAAACAGAATATTATTGTACAGAAAGCTTGGCATTAAAAAATATATATTTATGATATGTTTTTTGTAACATTGATTAAAACCGGTCGGTTAATAATAAATATAATTATATATTATAATTATATATCTGTATGGTTGTAGGTGATTTTTTATTGCGTATATTTTACTGAGATGCGCGATGGCACGGTTGGTACACGTTCACTCCAAAGAGGAAACATGGGTGAGTATTCTAGCATAGACCAACCTATTTCCAATATTATTATGGGTAAAAAAATGTTTAAGAAAAAAAAGTTTTTTTTTAAAAAAGAACTATATTTAGATGTGTATTGCGATATGCTCTGGTAGTTCATGGTATCGGTGCGTTTCTTGGTAGGTTCAAAAAATCAGATTTCGGTTTCACCTAATAGCCTATTTCCTACACTATGTGATAACTAGATCTAATTAAGTATATTATTTAGATATTTACTTAAAGTCTAAATATTATATATGATATAGAATATATATAATAATTATTAATTATAATATATATATATATGCGTAAACCGAAAATAAAAAAGGGAGTTATATAATCAAATATTTGATAATATAATTATTATAAGCATACATTTGCTTGGCGTGAACTAATTAATCTAATAATTAACTTTTTTTTATATACTTTATATTATAATATTAATAAAATAATTGCTTATGGTTAATTTATAATAACCTCTATCAGGAGTAGTAGTTTTCACAGTGCCCCAGGGAACTTTTCACAACCTATAATATATATATATTTAATTTAATTATATATATTATTAATTATGCTTATTTCTCCAATGATTCACTGCTTCTTATATTATATATATATATAGTGTTATTAATATTTGTAAATATTAATCAATATTGAAATTTCATTAAATTCTTAATTTGGAAAAGCCAAAGATCACTGAATTGATTTCTATCATTTATTTTACGAGAATATAAATCAATGTTTACAGTTACTGATGCATGGAAAAAAATGAAAGGCCGATATGGATCATATTTATGACTTATATATTTATATGTTTATTATATATATTTACATAATTTTCTTTAACTATTTTCAATAATCATCCGACTCGTTAACGTCATCACTAGAGTATGCTAAAATGTAGACGAGATGCACTCTATATTTATTATTGTTGAGTTAAATGTGGTGATATAAGATCTCGTAACTAGCTTAAACATGTTGCTAATTTCATTTCTCGTATGATTATTCTAATATAATATTAATATATTATATTAAGTAATTATTGTGATTATTATTATTATTATATATTATATAGTTGGTAGTTAGTATGTATTATATTCGATTCATTATGTAATTAAACTATCCATTTATCTCATTATAATTAATTAGATAATGATAGTGAATATATGTGAGTATTAGTTAGATATAGGTTAATATTATATAGTAGCATAAAAATCTGCAATACAGTTTATTAGCTATTATTTACTCTCAGGAAAGGGTTTCACCCCGTCAGTGAGACTAGTATGGTTATCCATCTACCCTCTAAATTTCGTTTTCCAAAGTTTTCTAAATTCTAGATTATGCTTCTCGGCGTATCAGATTTCACTATTAATCCTAAAGTTGTTACAAAGCAATAAAATTTAAGGGTCTAGTTGCAAACCTGGTACAAATCCCTAAAACCAATGATGATAAAGTTTCAATTTCGCAAATTCCTCGTTCTTATTACCCAAATTAAAAAAAAAAATTAAATTGAGAAAGCCCATTTCATCAAATTTAAGTCCTTTAAATACTTAAACTAAAAAATTACTCCTATAATTCTAGACATTCATCATCTGCGAAGAAATTTTTGTCAAAATAAAAATACATTGGTATAGTGCTTGTCTGCGGTACAAAATCTTTTCAGTTTCTTTTTTATCCAAGATAAATCAGAATTGGTTAGAACTACTATCAATAATGTATGCTCATATCCTCTTTCACGGAAAACAAGCTATAGATTTTAAAGGCAATAAAATTATATCCACATTAGCTAAGAAATCACTTTATTAGAAAAATAAAAATATATCCTCACTAATACTGTATCAAAAATAAAAATAAAACATAGAGAAGAGAAAGCATAAAAAAAAAACATTCATTTCATTAGTCTATTCCCAGTTTTAAATCACTACATGAAAACTCATCTGATTCACCAAACATGAGACAATTTGAAGAGTTCAAGTAACTTTTCAATTATTCAAGTTCTAGTTCAGTTACAAGTACTTTATCAAAAATAAAGATATTCCTTCTCATAAAACTAAAGCATGAAACACTTATTAAAAGAAAAAAAAATTAAAATTTCCCTTTTTCTTCTTGATCACTACATAAATAAATGAATAAACGGAAAATACAAGAATATATATCTCAGATTCACCAAAAAGGAGGAGGCAATTCGAAGAGCCCAATGTCATCTTCAATTGGCTTAAACTCAAATTCTAGTTCCGTTGTATTACCTAAAAAATAAAAAAATAAGTAAACTAAAATAAATAATAATAATAAATAATAATAATAAATAATAATAATGACAATAATAATAATAATGCAAAAATAAAATGAAAATATTAAATCACTAAATATTTGCTTGGCTTGTAAATGCATACGTAAAATATTTACAGTAAAGAAAATCAACAGGTTTATTATTATTTTCTTTCTTTCTTAGTCTTTCCCATACTTCTCCCCAGATTTGGGGGAGGGGGTAGGCACAATATACCGGAAACAATAGTTAAGTAGAAGAACATGATAAAAGTCGAAAAGAAATCCCCGCCCCATACCCTTAAGTGCGAGCCCATCGCTGCCAAAAAAAAATTCACCCTAGAGCTTCACAACATTGCGACAGACTCCCACCATCAATATCAGGATTCATCCCCTGGGCCAAGCCCCCACACAAAACTACGCTATTCACTTCTATTATGGCGCCATTCTTCTCACCCCCTGCTAAATTCACATTCATTCCTTTCAGACACACTAACTGGTTCTATTCACTTTTTCTTCCAGTGTGTAGAGTCCCAACAAGCACACCTCTATACATCTGGCTTAACCGATCGACTATCTTCCATCACTTCCATATAACCAAACCATCTTAATATACACTCATTTATTCTCTCATTCAAGCATTTCTTCACATCACTCGCTACTATACATTAGCACCGGTAAAACATACTCCCTCATGCAGAAAACTAGTGTACTGAAGATCACCAAGATTTCGTTGCACCAGCCAACATCCTATCACTCATAACTTTCCTGCTACAATGCATCATCCGTTCCCTTTCTTCCAACATATAGCTCAAGTATTTAAATCCAGATACTTGCTCCAGTTGCTTACCATCCAACATTATTTCACACTGCGGACTCTTCTCACTAACCACAACCACCTTACTCTTTCCTACATTTACTTTCAAACCCTTCTACCAATCCTTTCAAAACTTTCTTCAGATTCGCTGCATAAAACCAAATCATCTGCGTACAATAGACAGGGAGGGCACCCTACACACACTTCCATTCTCTATCAGTCTAACACCCTCCTCTGTCAGTGCAACCTTTAATTCTTTGATCACCCCATCCACATGCAAATAAATAGCCATAGAGGCCTACATATCCTCGCCTCACTCCACTACTAATATTAAACCATTAACTCTCCACTCGATTATTTTTTACACGCGCTTGACTATCAACATACATACTTTTGATTCCATTACGAATCCTACCACCACCACCATCATATATTATTAACACCTGTCACAGAACTTCCCAATTAATCCTGTCGTAAGTATATAAAACCTAAATACGGTTTGTTCTTCCCTCATTTTCTCACTAATTTGCATCAATGTTAAAATTTAATCTACACACCCTCTACTATTTCCAAATGCAACTTGTTCTTCAACAATCAGCCCCTCAGGCAGTCGACGCACCATTTCAACCAAAATATATCTCCCTACAACAATCAATATATTAATTCCCCTATAGTTCTCCTACTTTCCTCTCATCCCCCTTGCCCATTAACAACCGTACTATCACATGCTCTCCTCCATTTTTCGGAACAAAAAACCTTCGTAAAACGCTTTGCTACACAATTTCCATATCCATATCAATTATAATTCTCACCTCATTACTGATATTTACATCAGTCTTATTATGCTAATTTACCATCTCAACGTCCTCCACTAGTACTCCATCCCCAAAATACCAATTCTTACAAAGTCAAACTCACTCACATTCACTATCATCTTTTCCTATATCATATTTCGAGATTTTCGGAAAATGTAAATTCTAGCGCCTCTTACGCCAATCTCAGTCAAAAAAGCTCTATTTCCTTATTCATTATATCTATTTAAGTTCCGTTACAAATGTTGATCATTTTCCCATAATGAAATGATCAAAGGAGATTTTACTCTCCATTCAGCGGGATTCGAACCCCCCCCCCACTGGGGGGGGGGGGGGGGGGGGGAAAAAAAAGTGGACTCCGTGCACGTACGTGAGTTAAATCGAAGGCATCTTCACTAGCCTTCACACTTCCAAAAGAACGCTTTATAAGTCCAGCTATAGCCCCCAGTCTTCTCTCCCAGAAAATGCTGAGTACTCAAAGCCATGCATTAATTTCAGAATAGCTTCTTATTTCTTTGTAAGTCTCCAATTCATCTTCCTTCCAAACTGTTCATTTACCTCTTTTCTTCCTCTATGCAACATTTAACTCTTCCTCTTTTCCTCCATATATTTCCATACATCATCTATTGAAACCGTCAATACATTAGTTTTTTAAGCGCATTTCAACAATGCCTTTTTTTTTATGCTCAATTATTAAATAACATTCACTATTACATTCTTACTTCCTACTTTAGCACAATCCATAAACTTCACTGCCAATATAAAACAAACTCGCTTCCCCTATTGCTTCAATTTGCATATTGTTTATCTTGTTCATATCAAGATAATTATGCAAGCACTCACATTTCCTATAATCCTTCATTTAATACTCTCTATTTTCCCACTTCCATCTTTTTTTTTTCTCTCCATTTTGTGTAAGTGATGTTTCACAACATACTCTACAAATTGAGTACTCTTATCGACATTATGGCACACTCACCAAGACTCTATGCACGAAATTTAAACAAAGATTAGAAAAGAGGCTTTCGCAGTCACGTAGATATTGGATTGAAATTTGAGCAAAAAAACGCACAGTAAGATGGAAGTACTTAGAATACCCTCTTAAATATAATAAAAGAATCTGGTCTTTATAATAGCAAACTCACAAATCCTATCTAGTAAGTTGGAGAAAAATCTGCTATGCAGTGTTGAAAAATATATGTCTCTATGTTCATGTGACGCGAATAATATAAAAACTAAGAAAATTCATTAAATAATGTTGATAGAATAATCTTACCTAGAAATTCCAAATGTGAAATCTACAAAAAATAGTAAAGGTACAATCAAGAAATCATTAATTATAAAATAAGTTTTCAATTGAGAATATATTTCCAAGAATGCACAATATAAAATTAGTTTAAAAGCCTATAAAACTCTAAAATTTTAATCTTTCCAATATTTCAATAATTCTCCAAAGCGCATCCATTCAATCTTATCCAGTAATACGATATAATAATAATAATAATAATAATAATAATAATAATAAAATAATAAGAATAATAATAAATAATAAATCAACGTCTGTCCTTGCCCAGGAATGCTTTATATAATCCCTCGGAATGTCCGTGACCGCGTAAACACATCTCCATCTTTACGCGAAAATGTATGAACCGTATGAGTACATGCGAATCAGAATAAATGATAAAAATGATAAAAGTGAGGATCGATATTTATAAAGCCGGTAAATATTGATTAATGCCTGTGACTGAAACAATATAAACGATGAAAGGTAGTCGTTTAGAGCAGCTGATATTTAACGACAGGAAATGAAATAGGAGAGGAGGCCACAGAGAAAAGAATAAATGATGAAAAAGGGAAAGAAGAAAAGAGGGAAAGAGGAAAAGAGGTAAAGAGGGAAAGAGGGAAGTTTTGAAATGAAAGCTTTGTGCCAGACTCAATTGAATAATTTCAATATGTTCAATGCTTGGCAAAAAAGTTCACAGAAATACGAAAGAGCAAAGGTTCAAGAGCTAGAGAAAATGGAAAAAAATCACCAGTAGAGCTCTCCTTACAGAAATCATACTGGCGATTGGAAATAAGATTGGAAGCTTTAAGGACATTCAAAAACTTCTTATAATGGATAATTCTAAAATTTTGGGAAATACTGAGGCTAAAGCAATAGAGTGATAGTTAGAGGTTGAGAGGAGTCAACTTTTTTTGCCCAGATTGAATGAGCTCATGCTTCCTTTAAGAACAGGTTTGAAGTTGATAGTCATTGACGAAATAGCCTACCAATGTAGAGTACAAGTTTAAAAGCACAAAATGTAAGAACGACAGGTGGGATACCGCCAAGACTTTATGTCATCTTAGTATTAAGCTCTGAGAGAACACAAATCCCATTACAAAGTTAGGCACAAATGAGTTAAAGGGAAGTGGAGAAGGAGGAAAATCTCCGGAGTCTTCTAAAGCAGGATTATCGTTAAAGGTATGAACCATGAGTTCTACTTTTGCAGAAGGTAGGACAACTGTTCCAAAGATGTATCTTCACTAAAGGGAAGACTTGAAGGAATGGAACTGGG